>CAUYQU010013192.1:0-44624 GCA_963574635.1 Cheracebus regulus | reverse complement strand
CAAAAGCTAGCAGAAGACAAGAAATAACTAAGGTCAGAGCAGAACTGAAGGAGATAGAGACATAAAAGAACCTTAAAAAAAATCAATAAATCCAGGATCTGGTTTTTTGAAAAGATCAACAAAATAGACCACTAGCTAGATTAATAAAAAAGAAAAGAGAGAAGAATCAAATAGATGCAATAAAAAACAATGAAGGGGATATCACCACACATTCCACAGAAATGCAAACTACCATCAGAGATTAGTACAAACAACTCTATGCAAACAAACCAGTAAACCTAGAAGAAATGGACAAATTCCTGGACACTTGCACCCTCCCAAGCCTAAACTAGGAAGAGGTAGAAACCCTGAATAGACCAATAACAAGGGCTGAAGTTGAGTCAGCAATTAATAGCCTACCAACCAAAAAAAGCCCAGGTCCAGATGGGTTCACAGCCGAATTCTACTAGACATACAAAGAGGAGTTGGTACCACTCCCTCTGAAACTATTCCAAACAATCCAAAAAGAGGAAATCCTTCCCAAATAATTTTATGAGATCAACATCATCCTGATACCAAAACCTGGCAGAGACTCAACAAAGAAAGAAGACTACAGGCTAATATATATGATGAACGTCGATGCAAAAATCTTCAATAAAATACTGGCAAGCCAATTGCAACAGCACATCAAAAAGCTTATCCATCACAATCAAGTAATCTTCATCCCAGGGATGCAAGGCTGGCTCAACATATGCAAGTCTATAAACGTAATCTACCACATAAACAGAACCAAAGACAAAAACCACATGATTATCTCAACAGACGCAGAGAAGGCATTCAACAGAATTCAACAGCCCTTTATGCTAAATACTCTCAATAAACTAGGCATCAATGAAACATATCTCAAAATAATAAAAGGTATTTACAACAGACTCACAGCCAATATCACACTGAATGGGCAAAAACTGGAAGCATTCCCTTTGAAATCTGGCACTGGACAAGGATGCCCTCTCTCACCACTCCTATTCAATATAGTATTGGAAGTTCTAGCCAGAACAATGAGTCAAGAAAAAGAAATAAAGAGTATTCAGTTCAGAAAGGAGGAAGTTGAACTGTCTCTATTTGCAGACAACATAATTGTACAGTCAGAAGATCCCATTGTCTCAGCCCAAAATCTCCTGAAACTGATAAGCAACTTCAGCAAAGTCTCAGGATACAAAATCAATGTGCAGAAATCACAAGCATTAATATACACCAATAACAGACTTAGAGCCAAATCAAGAACAAACTGCCATTCACAATTGCTACAAAGAGAATAAAATACCTAGGAATGCAACTAACAAAGGATGTAAAGGTCCTCTTCAAGGAGAACTAGGAACCACTGCTCAAGGAAATAAGAGGACACAAACGGATGGAAAAATATTCCATGCTCATGGTTAGGAAGAATCAATATTGTGAAAATGGCCATACTGACCAAAGTAATTTATAGATTCAACACTATCCCCATCAAGCTACTTATGACCCTCTTCACAGAACTGGAAAAAGCCACTTTAAGCTTCATATGGAACCAAAAGAGAGCCTGCATAGCCAAGATAATTCTAAGGAAAAAGAACAAAGCTGGAGGCATCACGCTACCTGACTTCAAACTATACTACAAGGCTACAGTAATCAAAACAGCATGGTACTGTTACCAAAACAGAGATATAGACCAATGGAACAGAACAGAGGCCTCAGAGGCAATGCCACACATTTACAACCATCTGATCTTTGACAAACCTGACAAAAGCAATGGGGAAAGGGTTCCCTGTTTAATAAATGGTGTTGGGAAAACTGGCTAGCCATGAGCAGAAAGCAGAAACTGGACCCCTTCCTTACACCTTACACTAAAATTAACTCCAGATGGATTAAAGACTTAAACACAAGAACTAACACCATAAAAACCCTAGAAGAAAATCTAGGCAAAACCATTCAGGACATAGGCATAGGCAAGGACTTCATGACTAAAACACCAAAAGCATTGGCAACAAAAGCCAAAATAGACAAATGGGATCTAATTAAACTCCAGAGCTTCTGTATAGCAAAAGAAACAGTCATTAGAATGAACTGGCAACCAACCGAATGGGAAAAAAATTTTGCAAGCTACCCATCTGACAAAGGCCTAACATCCAGAATCTACAAAGAACTAAAACAGAGTTACAAGAAAAAAACAAACAAACCCAGTCAAAAGTGGGCAAAGGACATGAACAGACACTTTTCAAAAGAAGACACTTATGAGACCAACAAGCATAGGAAAAAATGCTCATCATCATTGGTCATTAGAGCAATGCAAATCAAAATCACATTGAGATACCATCTCACACCAGTTAGAATGATGATCATTAAAAAATCTGGAGACAACAGATACTGGAGAGGATGTGGAGAAGTATGAACACTTTTATACCGTTTGTGGGAGTGTAAATTAGTTCAACCATTGTGGAAGACAGTGTACTGATTCCTCAAGGACCTAGAAATAGAAATTCCATTTGACCCAGCAATCCCATTACTTGGTATATATCCAAAGGATTATAAATCGTTCTATTATAAAGACACATGCACACATATGTTCATTGTGGCACTGTTTACAATAGCAAAGACCTGGAACCAACCCAAATGCCCATCGATGATAGACTGGACAAGGAAAATGTGGCACATATACGCCATGGAATACTATGCAGCCATAAAAAACGATGAGATCGTGTCCTTTGTAGGGACAAGGATGAATCTGGAAACCATCATTCTCAGCAAACTGACACAAGAACAGAAAATCAAACACTGCATGTTCCCACTCATAGACAGGTGTTGAACAATGAGGACACATGAACACAGGGAGGGGAGCATCACAAACTGGTGTCTGTTGCGGGGGAATAGGGGAGGGACAGTGGGGGGTAGGGAGGTTGGGGAGGGATAACGGGGGAGAAATGCCAGATATAGGTGATGGGGAGAGGGTGGAGGCAGCAAACCACATTGCCATGTATGTACCTATGCAACAATTCTGCATGTTTTGCACATGTACCCCAGAACCTAAAGTGCAATTATATATATATGAGAAAAATAAAGATAAAGGGATGTTCAGGACAAACCAGAAAGTCCAAACATGTCACAAATGGTCTCTGTAAGTCATAAGAAGAAGATTTATGAAAAAAAACTTTTATATGATCAAGTTGTCTATAATTAAAGGGAAATTATTTACAATGGTCTTTCTAGAGATTGAGTTTTAATTTTTTAAAAGACATTTATACATTACAGAATTGGGTAGAACAATGAAATTTTCTAAAGGTATTAATTTAGTCTTAATATAATTAAAGAGATTTTAATTTTTTTAACCCAAATTTTAATCTTTCATTGCATCTCCCTGTTTTCAGCTTTCTCTCCTCATTTAAAAGGCCTGAAATGATAACTCATAACCTTCAACTCATTTTCAGCTACCATAGGTTTTATTTCTTTGAGTTCTAACTATTTGTTGTGGGCTGATGCTAAAAATGTTTTATCTTAAAGAAAATGCTTCCTTTCAACATAATATTCTGTGTCCTTGGCTTTAAATTGTTTTATGAATCAGAAAATTTTCACTATGACTCAAGCAACACTTCCTATATCTAACTAATTAAGGTACCCTTTTCATTAGTTTTGACTTGCAGATTTTCTAAATAGACTCCAGAGAGGGACCAGTATCTGCACTGCATTTCTTTTGCCTTTGGTTAACTGGCCTAACAGAGTTTATGCTTTATGAAAATATCTTGATGTCAATATTATTAAGTTTTGGTTTTCTTAGAAAAAACAAATTGAAAGAAAAATTTAAATTAAGGCTATTACATCTGTGTAACTTTCTACATGTGCTTTTAAAGTCCTTATGCCATTAAGTTACAGGGTTTTGACTCCAGAGTCTATAAAGGATACCAAGTCCTGCTCAATTTTAAAACACTGATAGCAGTTGAAGCCTCATCCTCAGACCCAGTAGCAGATGCCAATCAAAATAAACTCCATTAGTGAGACATAGGGCCAGAAATTAAAACTATTCAACTCCTCAAGGCCAGGGACTATTGCAGAAGAGGCAGACATGTGAGTAAGGACTGATTTGAGAGATAAAGTTCAGTTTCTTTATAAATTAACCATTAATATGAAAGGCACACTAGTGCAAGGCTAGCATATGGGCCCCTGTGTCAGATTAACAAGGTTTTCTTGGAATATTAACTCACTCCTTAATAAATGGTATAAAGGTTATAAAAGGCTTATGAAAATTATTTCTTATGGTCAAGATGATTAAAATTTTACAGGTTGTTTATAAGATTTTGAAAAACAAATTTAATTGGCCTCATGCTGTCTTTATTAGAGCTTAATGTCTGGGAAATTAAGTTTCCTCTCTCAAAGAATAAAAGTTTTAACTTTTTTTGGTAATCTTTATTACTTTGTCTAAATGAATGACTTATTTTACTTCTGTGATCCCATTTTGTGATATTCAGTATTTTAAACTTTTTATGTTTGACAAACTCCAAAATCAAATTGTAACTTTGGTCCTCATTAATTTTATGTTAGCCCCCTGCAGTCAAAAGAGATGTATCTGGCTTATTTGATATAATAAAATCATACAAGTATTGTCAAATATGAAAGTGTTTAACCTTCTTTGGATTATATTTCTATAAATGTGTTATTAGTATGTGTTCCAGAACTGTGTGAAATTCCTGTGATTTTGATATATCTTAGCATGTTATCAGTAGTAATTATGGTTATTATGTAAAATCATTGTATGCCACAGAAGTAACCAAATTTCTTTTTCAGTTGTGTCTTAGTAACTATGATTGTTCTAAGACTTTTGTCATCCACAGTTGTTTTACTTTTATTCTTTTTAAAAAGTGGTTTTATATTCAGCTATAGGACTCTCGACAGGTGCTTTTAAATGCAAGTTTCTGATAACTTTGGAGACTGTGACACTAGAATAGAGGAAAAACTCACAAGACTCTCATGGAGAGCTGAAATGTTCATGAATATCAAGCAGAATAGCCATTAACTGCAGGACTAAACTAACAGAAGACTGAAATAATCCTTTTATTATTTTTGGCTTAAAAGATTGCTGATCCTTTGTTTTTCAGAGCCAAGAAAACTTTTGAGCTTTTTGCAGCTTTTAACATTTAAGTATATTTCTATAAACAAAATTTGGAGCATACTTCTATCTACCTAATTTCTCCAAAATTTCGAAACTATTTGTATTCTTAACATATGGCAATAGACTTATTTGCATAAGTGCAATAACGATGTTTTCTTTTGTAACAGGACACAACTGGAGCCACAGGTTATTTTACCAAGGTTTTGACTGGAAGGGCAGGCTTTCAGTTACAAACAGTCTCCTTTAAGGAATCAAAGTTGACTTATAGAGTCAATAAAAGTCCCTTGGGAAAAATGGCTTCATACCCTGTCTACACAGTCCCTGTGGTAAGAATGTCACTTTCTGACAGGCCCAGGAACCCCAAGTTTTCTTGGGACCTCACGGTGAGGAATTCAGCCAATTAATACAGGTATTTGCAAGCATAGGCTGGGCTTAAGGCATATAAAGTTGAATCTGAGATTCCTATGGAATAAAGTTCTAGCAAAGCCAATTAAAAAACAAAAGGAGCCTATATGGCAAATAACTATCCTTGCTGACTTTATGCAAATACTCCAGCCAAGTATAATAAGACTAAAACTTATTTTGCAAATGAATTTGTCTTTAGTAAAAATGGGACTGGAGAAAGAATTATGTTTCAAAATAAATTATAGTACACCTGTTACTAGATTCTAGTCTTGCCTAATGTTTTTCCCTTTTTATTATTTTCTACAGTTTGGACTGAAATCTAAAACTTTTAATGGCTACAAGTCTCCAAAATAATGTTTTCAGTTTTTTCCTTTCCTTTCCTTTTGTTCCTATTTTTTCTGATTCGAAATCACTAAAAATTGAGCTGTACTTTCTCCCCCACCCCACCCCCCTTAAATAGCTGTTTATTGGCAGTGTGCTGGAAAGGGTGATGGAGTTAGCATTCACAGATGACACCACACACCACTGTCACAAGGGAGGCAAGAGCGAGGGCAAGCCAGCCTGGAGTACCGGAGTAGGAGGCCCCCTCTTCAAGAGTGTGGGAGGGGGCGGGGCTTGGAGTGTTGGGGGCGGCCTGGGAACGCCTCCGCTTAGTAGGCGTGGTTAGAGACGAAGAGGGACTCACTGGCAGCAGCCCCAGCCTGACCCCTTGGGGTGTACTTTCCTTGACAGGCGAGGCTTGGCCAGGACGCGCTTGATGCCTTCTTGTTTTCCTTCTTCCCACCCCAGGCCTTCAGGACAGAGGCCTGCAGAGCTCGTCTGTAGGAGAAGGTCAGGGCCCAGGGCTTCAGGAGGGTCACTTGTTAATGGCGTTGAGCTTGATGGACGCCTCCTCCTCACTCTGGCCTCCAGAAAGGAAGGTGATCCCAGGGACAGCGGAGGGAACTGTGCGGCGCAGCGCTGTGACAGTCGCCATGGCAATCTCCTCGTGAGAAAACTTCGGAGTGCAGGCGTGGCCTGGGGTAACCATGTTGGGCTTCAGCAAGGTGCCTTCCAGGTAGATGTGGTGGTCGCTCAGAGCCTTGTAGACAGCAGCCAGTACCTT
This sequence comes from Cheracebus regulus, assembly GCA_963574635.1. Taxonomy (NCBI): domain Eukaryota; kingdom Metazoa; phylum Chordata; class Mammalia; order Primates; family Pitheciidae; genus Cheracebus; species Cheracebus regulus. The sequence continues at coordinate 37,998 of CAUYQU010013192.1, read as the reverse complement.
CTCGGTCACATACTGACAGTGCTTCAAGTCATGGTCCCCATCAGGAAGGATTTCAGGCTCCACGATGGACACAATGCCATTCTGCTGGCAGATGCTGGCGTAACGGGCCAGGACGTTGGCATTTTCCATGATGGCGAGGGCTGAAGGGGTGTGCTCCCCAGTCTTCAGCACACAACGCCACTTGGCGAAGTCAGTGCCATCCTTCTTGTCCTGGGCACAGCGCTCAGACAGCCCATCCAGCCCTTGGGTGGTGGTCTCACCATTTGTCCCTGCCAGGGGGACCACGCCCTTGTCTACCTTGACGCCCACAACACCGCCCTTGGATTTGATAACTTAGGGGAAGGGACGCCCATCATCCGCCTTCTGGTAGAGTGTCTCGTGGAAGAGGATGACGCTCCCATTGCAGGGGTTCACGAAGTTATCAGCTGTCAGCAGCAGCTGACGGTAGAAGCGCCGGTTCGCCTCGGTGTTCTCGGTGCCAATGGACTGCAGCCGCTTGGCAATGCTCCTAGTGGACTCATCTGCAGCCAGGTTGCCCTTGCCCTGGGCCACGATGCGGTGAGCGATGTCAGACAGCTCCTTCTGCTCCGGGGTCAGCGCTGGATATTGGTAGGGCATGGTGCTGGTGGTAGCAAGTTCCTGGTACAGGAGAGGGGCGAGTGTGCGGGATGCGGCTGCGGAGGATGGCGGGCTGGCGAGTGGACTCAGGGAGCGAACGCAGCACTCATCACCAGGACCCCTAATGCGGCGGCGCGTTCGGAGAGGAACGCAGCCGAATCAGCCTCGGAAGGGGAGGTGCAAGCGACGGGCCGAGCTGTACTTTTCTTAAAACCCTGAAAACTGAAGCTAAACAGCTTAAACTTTAGAAGAAGATAACATCAACCTATTTTCATACATAAACCATTTTTATACCTGCTGCCTACTAATATATGGACTTCAGAATAATATGGCCTATACTGATTTCCTAAGATCTTCATTCTTTTTGTTTGTTGTTTTTTTTTCTCACTTCCTCCTCCTATTTTCTTTTTGTAGGATGTGAGTCTTCACAACCTACTGAAAATGAGCTTTCCTAATAACACGGGACCTACTCATCTAGGAATGAACCATCTTAGCCATGAGAGTCAGATAAAACTTGAGACCCAAGACTCGTTTTCTTCTAAAGTGCTTTCTCTGAAAGATTTTAAAAAGAAAAAGCGGGAAATGTGAAAGGAAAATAAATTTTGAGACCCCCAAATCACTAAGCCAAAGGGAAAAGTTGAGCTGGGTAATGTGTTGTGCAAATCTGCTTCTCATGCTATTCCTAAATAAGATAGCTACAAAGATTAAAAAGCTACATACCTCCTTCACAGTTTGCACACAAGGAAATTCCTTGTGGACAAAGAACAGACAGAACTCGAGGTAATCATCCCTTTGTTCATATGAGACAAATGCGTATCTGATGGCTTCCTTTGCCCTGTTGTTTCACTAAGCCAGACTAAGGCATATGTGATTATTTCTCTAACCCCTATCACATGTAAATTGTATATTCAGTGAAAGGCTAATCAGAGACTCAAAAGTATGCAACTATTTGTCTTTTATCTACCTATGACCTGGAAGCCCACTCCCTGCTCAAGTTATCACTCTTTTCTGGACCATGCCAATGTACATCTTACATACACTGGTGTCTCATGTCTCCCTAAAATGTATAAAACCAAGCTGTGACCTGACCACCTTGGACAATTGTCATCCGAACCTCCTGAGGCTGTGTCATGGGTGTGCCCTTAACCTTGGAAAAATAAGTTTCCTAAATGGACTGAGACCTGTCTCATATATTATGTGTTCACAGCGGTTCACAGCCCTTTGTCCTGTGCAAGAGGCTGGGTAGGGGCACCATGAAGAAATCGGAGGGCTAACTCAGAAGGCTGGAGCAGGGTTAGAACATAAAGGGAGAAAGGAGCCCAGGAAAATTATGACTTATCTCCAGTTTTTTATTGGCATAAAAGTTTTTAACAAAAGTCACATGCTATTCTACGTTTAGCCAAAGCTCTTGAGATAATCAAGAAAGACACATTTTATGTGTATGTGTGTATGTTCTCTGTCACTATCAGTCAATTTCTTCTTCATTAGATTGCAAACATGGATACTATAATAAAGAACTTCCCGGGCCAGGCGTGCTGGCTCATGCCTGTAGTCCCAGCACTTTGGGAAGCCGAGGTGGGTGGATCACCTGGGGTCAGGAGTTCGAGACCAGCCTGACCATATGGTAAAACCCCATCTGTATACTAAAATACAAAAATTAGCCAGGTGTGGTGGTGGGCACCTGTAATTGCAGCTACTTGGGAGGCTGAGATAGGAGGATTGCTTGAACCCAAGAGGCAGAGGTTGCACTGAGCCAAGATTGCACCACTGCACTCCAACCTGGGACACAGAGCAAGTCTAAAAAAAAAAAAAAAAGAACTTCCCTACCAGAATTGCCTTCAAATTCCAGAAAGCCGTGTTTATAGACTCTGCTGGGTAATGTTGAAACACCCATGCAACCCAGTCCTTGTGTGCCTGTAGTTAGAATCCACACACTTGAACAGGTAGGTTAACTAGTTATTAATTTATTTTCCTTCTGAAAAATGGCAGCAGTTGGGCTGGGCTCCAAATCAAAACTAGGGTCATATAAACTGCTAAGTGTTCTAGCCAATAATGACCGTAATGACCACATCTTGGTAGTATTTGCCTTCAAGGCTAAACAGCGGTTAGTAGTCAATGCATTTGCCACCTAAACCTGTGATTTTCAACACCAGCAATTGTCACCAGTGGGCCTCCAGTCATCAAAGGGTAAGTGCCCCAGCAATGCTAATTATCATTATTGAAAACATTGAGTGACTTTTATCTGCAAAGCATGAGGAGGGTTACAACCATGTTCAAAACAGTTCTTACCCTCAAGAGGCTTCTATGGACCAGAAAGAAATCCGCTATATCCAAGCTCTTTGAAGCCTGACCCTCTTCACGGTGTTCATGGAATCAGGTGGTGAAAGTCAACATGGGTAAGCTAACCGGTCTTTACTGATTACATGGGTAAGCTGACCGGTCATTACAATACTCATTGCTGAATGAATATTCAGCAAATACGACCATTTAAACTTACCTTTTAAAAATAATTCACTTGATAGTACCAGTGAGCTAAGATGTAAGAGTGCATGAAGGGAATAGCCAGATATCATAATATTTTATGGTGAACCGAAGAAATGTAGACTTGTACAGGCCAATTAAGTGAAACCTTTCAGAAGACATGCTGATGTTCGACCCAGATCAATGAGGTTGTGTTGGACTAAAAAACAACTCCAGCTTTGACATGGTTTGGGAAGAGGAGGGATGGATTGAGTTCTTTCTTCAGAAATTTGATGATCAGGCAGAGGATTAAGAACTGAAGCATGTAGCTTGATCCTCCACTTCTTTTAGGGCTACACCAAAGCATGGGGATGCCTGCTTTTAAGCGAGACTAAGTATGGCCTTGGTAAGACAATTACCTGTCTGTCACTGCTTGGGCCAAAGTGTTTCCATAAGCTAGGTGTACAGGATTCCAAAGAGGCTACTATAAGGAAAAATAAAATCATAATAATGAAAAGTCGGCAGACTAGAAATGAAATTATTGAAGTTAGTTCGCTACTATAGTGAATGGGAATTCACATAAAAATGAGCTAAAAGAACTAAACAGGCAGAGTTCTTCCTAGAATAAATCAAGGTCAGTGTTCAGGTCACTGGAAAGGAAGTCTGGTGTGGCCTGGACTGAAGCTACTTGTGTTTGGGGAAAAAAAGACTTGTTTTCATTGCTGTAGTCATAAGCATTATAGTGACTCCAAAAGTTGAAAACTCAACGACAGCACAACAGCCTCTTAGTAGGTCATTGTATTTTTTTTTAAAAGGACAAAGGGGCAAGTTAGGGCCACAGCTTACTATGAAGCTTTAATGCTTGCCTTTCCCTTGTGAGTTTAGGCAAGGTCTCTTATAGACACACACAAAATTTTGTCATTAGACATAGCTGTTCATTTGCAATTTTTAATACTTTTTTTTCCCTCATTTTATGGCTGGCTTCATTGGAGAAAAATGCTAACTAAGTTTCACAGAGAAAATATGGTGAGCCTTTTCAGAGAAACAAAATTTTGAGAGAAAAAAAATTGTTAGTGCCCACTTCAGGAATCATCTGACCCTCTTCAAGGTATTAGTGGAATCAGGTTGTGAATGAAAGTCAACACAGGCAAGCTGACCGGTCATTCAGCAAATACTCGTTACTGTTTAAACTTACTTTTTTTTTTTTTTTCCAAACTCACTTGATAGTACCTGTGATTATATAGTTACCATTGCCATGGTTAAAACTCAATTCTCCAAACATTGCCTGGGTTTTTTGCTACTTCTATTATTAATATAAACTAGTCAGAAAATTTTAATCCATAGTATTTTCTTTGTTCTTATCAGAGATGGAGAAGGGGAATAGAAAAAAGAGAATTTGAGAACAATGTAAATAAATCTCCATTACTTGAGAAATGCTTTAAAGAGTTAAACAATTTTATTAATTTTAGAAGTGTGCATCAGAGAAAACTTGACCATCTCATAAAATATATTTTTGGATTGGTAATAATCGTTTTTAAAACTTACCAATGTATATTTATTTTTAAGCAGTCTTAAGTTGTTAAGTAAAGCTCTAAGCAGCTTAATTTAAAAAAATCTATAGTAGTACTGAATAGTAGTATATGCTTATTTACAAGAAGAGGGCAAAAAAATTGAGATAGAATAAACCACCCTTATTAGGCTAAAAGAAAGTTAGTGTTTTGTTTTTGAACTTTACTTCCCTTGTGCTTTCAAATAGCTATTTAGAAAGCATCAATTTGGGGCCAGAAGCAGTGGCTCATACCTGTAATCCAGCACTGTGGGAGGCTGACGCAAGAGGACTGCTTGAGCCCTGGAGTTTGAGCCCAACCTGGGCAACATGGCAAAACCCAGCTCTACAAAAATACAAAAATTAGTTGGGCAAGATGGCATGTGCCTATAGTAAATATAGTAATTTTTTTTGAAAAGCTTCAATTTGGAAGTGAGGTGAGGAGAAAAACAAAAAGATGTAGTTTAGTGAATGCGTTTTTCTACATGGAATCTTTTTATATAGTCATATCCTAAACTATTTCTGCTTCTTCACTTGTCCTGTTTCTGTACTCCTTACTTACAAACTGCTCAACTTTATACTTACTTGAATGCCTGTTTCCAGAAAGAAATCAATTTGTCTCCCATGCTAGAGGAGAAATTCTAGTATCTGAAGGAGTGGAGCAAGTGGTGTCATTGTCTATATCAAAAACAGCCTCTGACTGCAACCTGGTGCAAGAGGAAAGTTTTAGTGAGTCTTACTGCCTTTCAGGACCAAACATCTTTTTTTTTTTTCTTTTTTAAAAAAAGGCATTATTAAAAACATTTTTAAAAAGAAAATGTAAAAGACTAGTACTATGGAACCCCAAGTATCCACCCACTTATTTCAACAATTGTTAACATTTTGCCATATTTACTCTGACATCTTTCTCTCCTTTTTCTCTCTTCTAGCTTTCTCTCCATATATGTGAATACATATGAATGCATCTATTTTTGCTGAGCCATTTAAAAGTAAACTGAAGACATCATGCTACTTTGGCTTCAAGTAGTTTGGGCATGTATTCCTAGTAAAGCTGTTCCCCTACATTACCACCATATAATCATACCAAAAAAATTAAATGTAAGTTTCTAGCAGCATCAAATATACACTCAAGTAACTCAGTGCTTTCTCCAAATGTCTTATATAGCTATTCTTTTGAATTATTATCTCAAATCTTTGTTTTCTAACAGTAGTACTAATTTCTTCCGTGATGGACTTTTTGAAGAGATCAAGCCAATTATGTTGTAGAATGCCTCAGATCCTGGATTTGTCCAGTTAATTCTTCTTGGTATAATTTAACTTGGTCTTTAGCCCCCTCTATCTTCTATATACTGAAATTTAAGGAAAAATACTTGAATAGCTTCAGATTGAACAATTCCAGCAGAAATATGTGATAGTGTATAATTTATATCTCATTATATCCAAGGCACAATGATTACTAGATTATTCATGGTTTTAAATTTGATCACAATTTAGGTTGTAAGCACAAATCTCTTCTTATTAATGGTACCTTTTCCCCTTTCAAATTGAATCATTTGTAGGGTAATACTTTGGTATTATGGAAATACTATGTTTTCCTTTAATCTCTCACTTAGTGATATAAGCATCCATTGGCCATCCCTGTGTGAATCAATTATTTTAGTCATGGTTGCAACATGGTGATTTCTCTAATTCTGCCATTCTTTCTATTACAGAAAGAATGGCCATTACAGAAGAATGGTCATTTAAAAAACCGGTCACTCTTCTGTAAACATCCTAATATCTTAGGTAACATCCTGACATTAATTTAGAATAAGTTATAAGTGCACTGCCTTTTTTGTACTCATTCAAATGAACTTGCAGTGCAAGCACTGAATGTTTTTCTGCATTTGAATTTTGGAACAAAAACAGCACATTTTTATACATTGCTCCTTTGAATTAAGAACTATGCAAGGAGGCCAGGCGCTGTGGCTTATGCCTGCAATCCCAGCACTTTGGGAAGCCGAGGTGGGAGGATCACCTAAAGCTTTAGGCAGTTTTTATAAAAAGCTTACTAATGTAGAATCATAAATCATTTAGGAGGAGAATAACAGTAAAGTAGCATATATAAATAATCTTCAGTACTTTATTCATTATTCTAAGGCTTCATAATTTTAAAACTTTTCAGGAAGGCCAACACAATTAGTTATCTTTCCTCTCACTACTCTATAATGTTCCAGGCTCATTTGAAACAAAAAGTTTTAGAGTTTGCTGCTTCTTTAGTAGAACATCAATAATCAAAGCTCTAAGATATAGTGAGATGTATATGGCTTACATTCTTCTTCCTATGTGCCCTATATCAGCTAGGTGTACATGTCACTACTAAGTTATTTATATGAACATATACACTTGTATCAAAGGCAAAGTGATATGAAAGGCTAAGTCATAGAAAGTTATTTTTAAGATAACAAAAGGGTATCCCATTCCTGTTACATCTTCCTTATGAATCAGCAATTCACTCAATACTTGACAGAGTTTATGGCAAAGCCTAGCTTGGACTCAAACCAAACTGTGGTTTTGGTTTTTGTGGAACAGTTTCACTTGTTAAAAAAAACCAGAATTCTCAGTTCTGATAGCACAATAATCAATTAACTGCATAAAGGAGAGTTATGGTACTCAGAATGGATGTAATTTCCCATATTTATAGTCTTTTTTCCCTACCAGAGCTAGTACCAGACTAACAAACAGTTCTCACTTAACATAAACTACTAAGAGTCATCTTTATTTCACAAAAACAAAGCTGAATTTCATAGTTTCCTGTACATTATGATGACCACTTGGCAATTTATTATAAAGGTCCATTTATGCTGAGAAAGCTGTTGAACAGGAAACCTTCAAGTGAAAACACAGAACTGAATTTAATGAAAGTCTTCAAAAAAATTGTTCGCATTGTCCTATTTTATAGGTCCTGTTATACTGCAAAAATAGTAAAGGAACTGTGATCTTGGGAAAGCTTTGAAATAATGCAAAATATAACTGGTTAGAAAATAGCCTACTCAAAACTGGATAGTCTTAGCTAATGTAAAAATTTGTAGTCTTAAAGGGGAATTAGTTTTTTTTTTTTTTTTTTTAAAGATGGGGTTTCACCATGATGGCCAGGCTGGTCTTGAACTCCTGACCTCAGGTGATCCACACACCTCAGCCTCCCAAAGTGCTAAGATTACAGGTGTGAGCCACTGCGCCCGGCCAAGAATTAGATTTTTTTAAATGCCTAACTTTGGTTGGAATTGAGTGATCAAAGATTTCAGGTAGTTTCAAGTCTCCCAGACAACTGAAAGGTTAAAAAAAAGAAGAAAAAAGAAAAAGAGGTACTGGCAAAGGATATTTAGAACTATTGTAAATGTAAGTATTTAAAGTGGTATTTCTTGAAATTAGCATAAATTATACTTGAATGTTGCACTTAACTAGCAACTCAGATAATTTATTTTTCAAAACTACTGTCATGTCCAGTGAAAACTAAAGGAGAATGGGCACATTTTGAGGTATTTTTTCAATTAACAGTTCCATGATTAGAAGAAATTTAACTGTAGTTTTTTCAATATATGTAAGTTTACTTTATATAACACTTTTCAAGCTCACCTGATTTCTTCTGCAGAATACTGCAAGTTAAAGGTCAGTGGAAAGGAAGGCATCTTGCATACTTTGCAACGTACCTAGTATGAAGTCATCTGGGGGTAGTTGGATTTTTTTTCCTCAACGGGAAAGACATTTAATACACATTAAACTTAACTTGAGAAGAAACTTGACACTTTTGACACATTGATTTAATTATGCAGTTGAAATGGCAGGATTTAAAGGGGAATTCAAGTATATAGTTGTAAATACTCATCTGGCATTACATTTGGAAATGGGGGTTAGCTTAGTTTAGCATATTTTGAATCCTTGAAAGTTTCATCTGTAAAAAAAAAAGTGTGTGACATAATCTCTAAGGAACCGTCTAGTTTCACACTCCATGGGATAAGCTTCAGTAACGTTATCAGTGTGTTTTGAATATGGAAAAGATGCTTCTTAAAGCCTAGATTTCAGCTAAATTGCTTTTGCAGATAGTTCCTGGACTCTAAGATTTGGAAGCTTTGGGATGAAAAGTTTAATTTCACAGACCAGTTCTTCAGTGCATTTTTTTTCTAGAATAATAACTTCTATTTTAATGACAGACAAGCCAGCCATTTCCATCCATCCCCTGCTCCCACAGCCTACATCCCCAAACTCTCCAGTTCCTGATTGTTCAGGCTTTATCTTCCTTTTTTCCCTTTTATTATTTCATGTATACAGTACTAGCTTAAAAAATATATTAAACAGGCATGTGTATGTTCTTACAGGTGTAAATTGGCACAGTTTTTCTTGAAAGCAAACAGGCAATATATTACAAAGTCTTAAAAGTATGTATATAATTTTGAGAGCCCATTTTCACTTTTAGGAATATAACCCAAGGGAATAAGTAGGTAAAAGCGCAAAGATGTAAATGTATGTTATATTAAAGGATATTCAAAATAGAGCGTATAATATACAAATCCAAAACTAAAATATCCAACTTCAGAGGTGTTGGGTGGCTCCATGTACTCACTTGGGAAGGTACTTATTATCTTCTATGACTTGAAATTTTCTTCTAATTCTTTTCTATAATGCACATAAATTACATTCCTAACAAAGTAAATGTACTGCTGGCTAAATATATTAATTTACATTTTTCTTTTGCTAATGTACCCACTATAGAATCACTGATATTTTATTCTGGAAAAAAAAAATCCATAAGCTCCTTAGCTAGCATAACTGTTACTGAAATGTGGTTAAGACTGGACACGTTTGGCTCTCAAAAGAGATTCACATTGAGAAAAAAAAATAGCTTACTGAGCTAAAACAATTATAAGTGACAGAAGCACCATTTATTTTAAAGTTCAGAAAAGACAAATCGTGTGTCTTCAGAATTTCCAAATAAATACTTCTTAAACTATGAAGGGTCAGAGAAAAAATTTACTGCAGCAAACACTTTTAATAAGAATACAAAATTCACACCAGAGGCACATTCTGGGGAATGTAAATGAACTATCACAAGTAGTAATTCTGCTGGAAGAATAAAATAAGGCTCTCTGAGTACAAATATACAAGAAGGAATGATTTAAAATAGGTTTATGATTTACAATCACATTACATTGTATTAAGCACTCAAAACAGGCATATTAATTAAAAAGCCAGCTAAAAGGCATTTGAACATATATAACAAATCTTACAGTCCACAAAGTTCATGTATAATAGTAATTTTAAGTACTTCATTTTAACACAGAAGAAATGAACAGGCAAGGGATATCTCTCAAAATATTAATTTATGTCTATGACAAAAATGAAAAGAGCTTTACATTGAAAATGGATTACATTACTGGTAGAACCATGTAGTGGACAGGGCAACCACATTAACACAAAACCAATAGTGCTAAGCAACTAAAACAGTACTGGCCTTGCCAGTCCTCTTTCTTTCTGGTACCACCACACTGTCCCAAATTACTTCTTCATTACCCAAATCAAAGAATCCTTCCGTTTTCCCATTCCTCAAAAGGAATGAAGAAAAACCAAAGAGCAAACTCAAAAGTTGATTTTTACCATAAACCTCAAATGTGGCTTAGTAAGTACAAAGAAACCCAACATTTATACATAGTGCTCCTTTCCATGGAAGGAATAAACACATCAAACATTATCCAATAGGGGCTTCTTTATGGATTTTGTACATTGGTTGAACAAGAATTACTGTATCTGAGAAGGCACATATCTGTGATTTAAGGCTTAAACGGTATTGTTACATATGGAAGTCAATAAAAGCTGTTTACGTATTCACTTCTATCAAAACGGAACCGACCCAAAAACTAGTTTTCTAAGTACAGATTTATACTTGAGAAATCATCAAGAATTTCCATACCCATGTCCACCTGTCAAAAAAAAAAAATTCCCTTAAGCAGGTTTCGTTATGAACCAAAAGAAACTGCAAATGCAACTGTCCAATGACTTTGGGTGAAGCAAATTCAGAAGCTTAAAAGTCTCACGGAAATGACAATGTCATTTCTGTGTCTTTAAAAATAGTCTAAATAAAATTACAATGGTACAGATTCATTTTTAAAAAGGTATTTGCCACAACTCCACAAGCTAATCAGTTATTCATTAGAGCTGCTGCCTCTATGTGGACGCTGCAGGAACACCATATATCTTTACTCTGCAAAATAGTTTCTTTAATAGATGAAAATGAATCTCTTAAAGATGTTTAATATATTCATATATAAAATATCTGATGTTGATACAAATCATGTAAACCTCCCTTTGGAAAAGTTACAATTGGCCCTCAATTCCAGGACCAAAAACCTTGAATTTTTATCTTGTCAGTGCAAATCTATATTAGATGTTTTCAAACTACAGAAACAGCCATCAACCCTCACAATACAAAAGGATTTCTCAAAAAGGAAAATTATTGTGTTCCGATTATAGAAACTATGTTTACATTAAAACCACCCACCTTCCCATCAAATTTAACAGTTCAATTGTTAAAGTATGAAAAAGGGAAAAATTAAAGCTGTTTGTGCAAGATCACTACAATGGCTGTCACCCCTCCCACTTCCCCAACTCTGCTTAATTCTTGTTAAGTTTGTTTAGAAATATAACAATGCGACTTTCTTTTTATTTTCTGGTGTGATTTTACTGTTCTTCAAGCCAAGACGGGGCATCCACTCCAGGGGTTTTCAATTTGATATGGAACTGTTTAAGTGTCTGTTCAAGCTGCTTCTGATTCCCAGCAAAGTAAGCGGCAATGGCATTGTGGAAAAGGACCAGCTGATTGTGCAATACTTTAACCTGTGGACAGGGCAGAGTTACAAGACCAAGTATTAACACCAATAACAATAAAATAGAGGGTGATTTATTACATTCCTTAAAGAGTGTATCTCTCTTGAAGAAAAGCTGGTTTAATGATGACCAAGTATTTCGCAAATACCAAGTGTACACTGACTTTTTAATTACCCTAAAGAGGTCAGTTTTAAGATGCCAAAATATATACCCTGTTAACCATTTTCAAACATTGAGAGGATTGATTAAAAATATCATTAAATCCTCATCAAACTAAGTATATTCAAAATCATGAGAGATATCAAAAAGGAAAACTTATACATAATTACTACACAATGTATGAATAGTAAACATGGACATCATTAAGTCTAAGCTTTATGTAAGCCAAGTAGGCTGGATACTTTTAAATAGTCACTTTCTTTGTAAAGCATCAAGCAAGTAGCAAGTGTTGCCCAGAAAATCAATTTACATAAAGCTCAGATGACTCTCAATTATCTTCAACTGCCTATTGCTTCTGCTGATATGAAGAGTATATTTTAACCAAGTCATATTATCTCTATAAGTCTTTCTTAAAGAGATAATGCATCAAAAAAATTTATAAATTGTTTCCTGAGGTTGTTTTTCTTTTGTTTTGTTTTTTGAGACAGAGTCTTGCTCTGTCATCCAGGCTGTTGTGCAGTGGTGCAATCTTGGCTCACTGCAACCTCTGCCTCCAGAGTTCAAGCAATTCTCATGTCTCAGCCTCCAAGTAGCTGGGATTACAAACATACACCAACATGCCTGGCTAATTTTTGGCTAATTACATCTGAGAAGATATCCAGACTCATTAGGGAATAGGAAAATGCAAATTAAAACTAACATGGGACACCACTTTATACCCTCCAAATTAGGAAAACGAAATAACAACTCATATATACCACTGATGGGTGTATAAATATGTACAATTGTTTTTGAAAACAATCTGGCATTAACTAGTAAAATGAAAGATACAGATACCCTATGCAACAGTAACTTTACTTCTAAGAATCTGCCCTAGAAAAACTTGCATGTGTGTTTCATGAAACATGTACAATCATGTTCATCGCAGCACTGTTTTTAGCATTAAAAAAGCAAGAAAACCACCACAAAATTATATATACAGGAGAACAGATAGAGTGGTCTCTCAATGCAATGGGGATACTATATAGGAGTAAACATAAATGAACTGAAGCTACATGCATCAACATGGATGAAACTCATGTTTCAGCCTCCAGAGTAGCTGAGATTACAAACATGCGCCAACATGCCTGGCTAATTTTTGTATTTTTAGTAGAGACAGGGTTTCACCATGTTAACCAGGCTGGTCTTGAACTCCTGATCTGAAGTGATCTGCCTGCCTCGGCCTCCCAAAGTGCTGGGATTACAGGCCTAAGTCATCATGGCCAGCCATCTGAGGTCTGTCTTACAACTGCAAAATGTTGAGTATCAGGTCAAGCAAAATAGTTTGCAGAACATCCGTGATAGGTGTTCAAAAACATACAAAACTGAATGATATATTCATATGTGCAAAACTATAAAGAAAACCAATAGGAACAATAAATAAATTCAGAATAGGGTTATAGAGGGAGCAGAGTAGAGAGGATAAAGCAAAGAAAAAGCACAAAGTATGCTTCAAAATTATTAATAATGTTTTGTTTCTTAACTTGGGTAGTGGCAAAATGGCTTTTTTTGTTGTTGTTGTTGTTGCTATTTTTGTTACTCTATATTTTGTATGTTAAACATTCTTTTATTAAAAAGAGGAAAAGATTATGAGAGCTAACGTCTGTCTATATCAACTTTGTTGAAGACTTGCATTGTTCACAAAGTTCTAATGAACTACAGACATCCCATTTTATATTTGGGGTGGGGGGAACCACCTAAAATGTTACTTGCCTCCACTCATATATTAAATATTACAGAGGGTCTGTTATGTGTCAGGCACTACTCTAGGGGTTGGGAATGCAAGCAATTTACAAAACGGGCAAACATTTTTTCTCAAAATAAGTTTATGTTCTATTGAGGGAAGAAAGAGAAACATTTAACATATATAGTTTGTTAGATGGTGATACATGTTACAGAGAAAACTAAAGAAGCAATGCGGAATGTGAGATGTATGTACAGGTGACACAGTAGTAATTTAAATATGAAGGGCTCACTGAGGTAACAGCTCAATACAGATTTAAGGAAGTAAGAGAATAAACTTTAAGTTGTCTGGAAGAAAAACATTCCAGACAGAGGAAATAGCAAGTTCAAATGGCCTGAGGTAGGCAGTGTGCTTGGTATATCTGAGAAGCACCAACAAGGCCTGTACGACTATAACAGAGTGAGTAAGGGCCTGGTAATGTGGTAAGGTAGGTAATGGGTGGCTAGATGGTACAGGCCCTTAGGTATCATAACGATCTGGCTCCTTCTCTGAGTGAGATGAAAAGCTACTGGTAGGTTATGAGCTGAAAAATGACAACATTTGACTTAATTTAATAAACATGCAAAGGTAGAAGTAGAGAGACCTATTAGAATACTACAGCAATAACCTGGGTGAGATAATTGTGGCTTGGATTACAGTGGTAAAAGAGGAGACAGTGAGAAGAGCTGGGATTCTGAATATAATGTGAAGATTAAGTCAACGGAATTTGACAACAGATCAAGATGGGAGGTGACAGAAGAAGAGAACACTCAAAGATGTGCCAAGAGTTTTGCCAGGCAACTGAAAGAATGAAGTTGCATTTTACCGAAATGGCAAAGACTGTGAGAGAGACAGGCATGGAAGAAGTGAAAAGATGGATATTAACAGGTTAGTTTTGGACACGTTTGAGATACCTCTTAAAATAGCAGTTTGGGCTAGAGTTGTAATTTGGGAGTCATTAATATACAGATGATATTTAAAGCCACATGACTAGATAAGTTCATAAGAGAGTAGACACAGAAGTGATTCAAGGAGTAATTCATGGAAAATGAACCCTGACTCTTATATCTCAAAATATACACAAAATTTAAGTTGAAATGGATCATGGGCCTAAGTGTCAGGGCTAAACCTACAAAAACTTATAGAAAAAAACATAAGAGAAAATCTTAATGGTTTTTGGTTTGGCAAAGGGTTTTAAACAATATACACAAAGCATAAATTGTAAATGAAAACAATCAATAAATTGGATTTCATAAAAATATTTCTCTCTTCAAAAGACACTTATAAAAATGAAAAAGTAAGTCATATATTTGGAGAAAATATTTGCAAAACAGGTATCAAAGAACTTGATTCTAGAATACATAAAGAATTCTTGGCCGGGCACAGTGTCTCATGCCTATAATCCCAGAACTTTGGGAGGCCGAGGTGCACAGAGCACTTGACTGGCCAACATGAAGAAACTCTGTCTCTACTGAAAATAGAAAAATTAGCCAGGTGTGGTAGTGGGCACTTGTAATCCCAGCTACTCCTACTCAAGATGCTGAGGCCAGAGAATTGCTTGAACCTGGGAGGCAGAGACTGCAGTGTAATCCCAGCTACTCCTACTCAGGAGGCTGAGGCAGGAGAATCGCTTGAACCCAGGAGGTGGAGACTGCAGTAAGCTGAGATCGGACCACTGCACTCCAGCCTGGGCGACAGAGCAAAACTCTGTCTCAAAAAAAAAAAAAAAAAAAAGAATTCTTGCAATTGAATAAGAACAACCTAACCAAAAAAGAGGAAAACATAGATGGCAAATAAGCACATAAAAAGATGCTCAACATCTTTAGTTATGGGGAAAATCCAAATTAAAACCACAATGAGATGTTACTACACATCCACTAGAACAGCTAAAATTAAAAACCTTGACCATACCTTATTGACCAGAATGCAGGGCAACTGAAACTCTCATATACAATTGTTGGGATTGCAAAATGGTGTAAGTATCTTAGAAAAGTTTGTCAGTTTCTTAAAAACTTACATGCACCTACTATGTAACATAATTATTCTACTCCCAGGTATTTGTCTAAGAGAAATGAAAGCAGAGACTTCTACATGAAAGTTCGTAATAGCTATACTTGTAATAGCTTAAAACTGAAACAACCCAAATGTT
Source organism: Cheracebus regulus (assembly GCA_963574635.1). NCBI lineage: Eukaryota > Metazoa > Chordata > Mammalia > Primates > Pitheciidae > Cheracebus > Cheracebus regulus. The sequence continues at coordinate 22,446 of CAUYQU010013192.1, read as the reverse complement.
CATCAACCATTTCACACCAGTCAGAATGGCAATTATTAAAAAGTCAAGAAACAACAGATGCTGGCAAGGCTGTGGAGAAATAGGAATGCTTTTACACAGTTGGTGGCAATGTAAGTTAGTTCAACTATTGTGGAAGATACTGTGGTGATTCCTCAAGGATCTAGAACCAGAAATACCATTTGACCCAGCAATCCCATTACTGGCTATATACCCAAAGGAATATAAATCATTCTATTATAAAGTTACATGCATATATATGTTTACTGCAGCACTATTCGCAATAGCAAAGACATGGAATACACCCAAATGCCCATCAATGATAGACTGGATAAAGAAAATGTGGTACATATATACCATGGAATACTATACAGCCATAAAAAGGAACAAGATCATGTCCTTTAGAGGGACACAGATACAGCTGGAAGCCATCATCCTTAGCAAACTAACGCAGGAACAGAAAACAAAACACTGCATGTTCTCACTCATAAGTGGGAGCTGAAAATGAGAACACATGAACACAGGGAGGGGAACAACACACACTGGGGCCTGTTGGCAGGGTTGCTGGAGGAGGGAGAGCATCAGGATAAATAGCTAATGCATTCAGGGCTTAAAATCTATGCGGTGGGTTAATAGGTGCAGCAAACCATCATGGCACAGGTTTACCTATGTAACAAACTTGCACATCCTGCACGTGTACTCATGAACTTAAAATGAAAATAACTTAAAAAAGAATTTTAACTTCCAATCTTTTAGAATTAGTAGAGAGAATAAAAGCAGAGCATGGTATTTAATTCATGTGCTGGCCTTGGAGAGAGCTGCTGTAACAGTCTAGAAAGTCAGAGAGTCAGAAAGAAAGTGGGAAGGGCATCCAAAAATTTTTAACCCTGCAAATGTCAATATAAGTCAGTTTGTTTCCCCACCCCTGTGTAGCTGACGAAACACAGAAATGCAGCTCCTTTCGTAGCTGAGGAAGACTCAGTTAAATAATTTGCCTAAGGTTAGACAGCTAGGTGATAGATGGATTGGGATCTGGGGAACTCAGGAATGTCTTATTCCAAGCCTGATCCATATACTTTCACCTATTCTAATCTGCCTCTATTCAAAGGCAGTAAATTTTAGAAAGCTTTTAAACAAAATTTGAAACAGACAAGAAAGGGCAGCAGAGCACCTAAGGAAAAGTGGTGGTGTAGAAAAGATAAACAGCACTTTAACCTTGTCCCCAATTTTGTCTCTGGCCCTGAAGCTGTATTAAAACATCCTTGGGACAAGGATCTAACACAGGATTGTAGCAGATGAAAGAAATAAAAGTTAATTCTTGCTAAAATGATGAAGATCAATAAAACATTAAACTTCCATATAATCTTCCCATATTTACAGAGTAGAAAAAAGTCTTTATTGAATATTTATGTACTAAGTTAGAAATAATTTAAAATATAAAATATTAATACAACAGAAAGGCAGAGATTTAAAACAGGAGCAAAAGAAGAAGTAACAATTATAACAGAATGGTGGCAAATTTGACAAATTTTGAAAACCTATCAGAAACAATTACAGTAATTTTGAAATACACTAAATCATTACGAACTCGCTTGCGAAGAACTTTCATAAAGATCTGTCAAACAATAAGCAAAACCACTACAGCAACATCTGTTGAGTGACCTAAACATATCATACAATACTTTATTTGTTAAAGGGCAAAGCAAACTCCAACACTGACTACTAAGGCAGAAAGACAGGTTGGAGTTTTAAATAGAAACTAGGTAACTGAAATTTAAGAGCAGGACTGATAGACTATGCCAAGTGGATTATACTGAAAACTTTCATGTATCAATAGAATACAAATAACATTTATAAAGTTACTGACTGAAAAAACTAATGATAAACATTACCTTGTAGACATTAAAACTATTTAAAAGGCGGTTTACTTCTACCAAATAAACTTTTTTCTAAATAAAATATAACCTTCTCGTTTAGAGGCACTAAATTTTTTTTAAAAAGCAATTTCTTGTTAAAATAAGTTGTCTTCATATATTTAGGTTGGTGCAAAAGTAATTGCAGTGTTTGCCATTACTTTCAATGGTAAAACCTGCAATTACTTTTGTACCAACCTAATATTTATGATTGTTAAGTTCTTCAAAGCAGTTATTGGTTTTTCCCAATAATTCTATGAAATAGGAGTTTGGCCGGGCGTGGTGGCTCCTGCCTGTAATCCCAGCACTTTCGGAGGTCGAGGAGGGAGGATCACAAGGTAAGGAGTTCGAGACTAGCCTTGGCCAACATACTGAAACCTCATCGCTATGAAAAATACAAAAATTAGCCAAGTGTGGTGGCATATGCCTGTAGTCCCAGCTGCTTGGGAGGCTGAGTCAGAAGAATTGCTTGAACCCAGGAGGCAGAAGTTGCAGTGAGCCGAGATCCGGCCATTGCACTCCAGCCTGGTTGACAGAGTGAGACAGCAAAAAGAAAAAAAAAAAAAGCAACTACCAGTTGAGAAAGAGAAACACTATCAAAAATACAGGTGTGGGCATTGGGGAGGGAGTGAGGGAAGCAAAGACAAATATGAGCTACAATTAGGGTGGAAAGATAGTTTTTTTTTTTATTTTTCTGACTCATTGGGATAGGTTTCAACAAATCGCTGACAAGCAGAGGGTTAAAAAAAAAAGAGTCCTTACAGAAGGAAAAAAAAAAAAAAGGCAGTTCTCTGTTCTAAATTGATGAAACATTATCTATAGACTCCAGTAACAGCAGGTCACAGAACTGTGGTGATGTCTTATAATTCTTTATCCAGGAATTAGATACATTGAAGAGAAGATAATTGATGAAACATTATCTATAGACTCCAGTAATAGCAGGTTACAGAACTGTGGTGATGTCTTATAATTCTTTATCCAAGAATTAGATACGTTAAAATTCTGAAGGCAGAGATTTTCTCAACATTAGCAAAAAAAGTCTACTGCCTTTTTTGTTCTATGATTTTACAGTGTTGGTTCCCGCCCATCAATCCATCCCTCACTTGTCCCTCTCCCCATTTCTCCCTCCTTTCCTTCCTTCCAAGAGCTCCAAGTTTAGACATGATCAATACAGCTTCTGTTTTCCAAGGTAATCTTTCCATCTTCTCTCTCTGCTATCTTAACAATCTTAACCTTGGGCAGCATTACAGCACTGTATTATACTTAACTAAAAGCAGGGCTGTGGAATCAGAGAGATCTAGATTTGAATCTTGGTCTGGTTGTGAGACTTTGAGCAAACTACTTAACCTCTCTGAAGCCCAGCATTATTATCTGTGCATTGGTATATACTCACCTAGATCACAGATTATACAGATATAGATATTATAGTATATAAAAATCATTATAGTAAGCATCTTCCATTTACAGATTATAGTACTCAAAGATTAGTGTCCATCCACTAACTCAATACTCAGTGTAGGAGGCAATGCTCTACAGACGCATCCATGGAGCTTACCTCTAGGTGGAAAAACACCAGTAGCAATCACAACATAGTACGATATGTGCTTTAATCGGAGAAAGGCCTGAGCACTATGGGGAGGAGGGAGTGATGAACATACTTTCAAGTTGGCAGAGAAAACATAAAGTATCATAAATTATCATCTGCTCTCCTAGTCCAAAATCAATTTAGGTACAGAAGAATAGGTAAGGAATTGGGTATTTCATTTCATCAATCAGGGGAGGGATATAAAGTTATTTCAAAAAAAGTTTGGAGACCGCTATTAACAGAGAAGTCTGACAATCATGGACTTGACAGCACTGAATACTCTTTACAAAACCACACAGAAGTCCATAGTCACAGAGTTAGGGGTAGTGAGATTCCAGGAACAGCATGGGAGGCCACAGGGAATAGAAAGAGGAGGGGATCCCACCAATGCTTTCTTTTTTAATCATCCTGTAACTTCTCTCAGATCTTTATCCCATTCCTGATCTCAAGTTCAGAATTAGTCTGTGTCCCTTGAGGTACTCACAAATCCCTATGAAATCTGTAAAAAAGGGATAAATATGTAGGCAGGTGTGGGAGGGAATGGAGGGAATAATGAATTGTGTATTTAGATAAAAAGAAACAGAAAGCTCAGGTATCCAGATCTGCTGGAGCTATCTGCTAAGTGACAAAATGGGACCAAGTCACCACAAGGATCAGCAGACCCTGTATTCACCAGCCTTTGGACACTGGACAATAGGAACTAGTCAAACCAAAGGCCCATCCAATGGAAAAGCTTTATCAAAATTGTTATGATAAAACAATTACTCTTCTTTTTAAAAAGCCTGTAAGTAGTAATAGTATGCTGTGCAGACCCTGTGCTCACTGGCCTTTGGACACTGGGCAATAGGAACTAGTCAAACCAATGGCCTATCAGAAATACTAATTAAAGGTTTTACTTTTAAGCAAACTGAGGGAACCATAACTACTTAGAACTAAAAAAGTACAGCAATGTCACAGCCATAAGCACCAGCACAACCATCAACAGCACAACCAATGCAGTTATTAGTAATCTGTTCAAGTATCACATTGATTACTTAAAAACTCACCTTTATCACAAAACCTGGCAAACCAACTTAGATAATACCAAAGGCTGGCAAAATAAGTGAAATGTGATCTGAAGAATATACATGTATCAACCGTTAAAACAGACAAATTACAGCAATAATGATTAAAAAGTAAATTTTTATAAGTGAATTCTTTTCACTCAAAGTGAAAGGAACAATTCCCTCATCTCCAACATATACAGCAGAATAAGAAACTATAATCCTACTCTACAATAAGTTGATCACTTCTGACCAAAAAGGGTTAGAAAATACGTAAGTACCTTATGATTGCCAAAAAGAAGCAAGTCTATAAGAACAGCAATTCATGATTATAAAGCTATCCTTCCTGGAAAGCTTTTCAATATTGAATACAAAATACTCCACCCTTACAAAAATGGTCATGTTGGAATCTTAGAACAACTGACAAAAAAACTATATGAATTGGTTAGTTAGGTGTGCTTCTCCCCAGCATCCACTCAGGCTTTCCTCCCTATTCACTCTTCAACATTTAAAATTACCTTGATTGATTCCAAACAGGTAAGGGTTGGATGAATCCAGTTTCAAAATCAGCCTACGACTCACAATTCTTTTTCGTTGTATGGTTTATACAAAAGTAGTTAATTTCTGCCTCATTTCTAAAGGGAGAAAGGAGGCAATGCAAACCATAGCAAATTTTTCCTCCTCCATGTGGGTTTAGAAAGACAAACCACTAACAGCAGCAAATGTTGCACCATATGTGAAAATATTTTCTTCTGTAAATGAAAGGTACGATAGCACACTATTTCTACTCTGTCATTTAAGAATGATGTTGCAACAGAACTCATATTCTAAGTTAACTTTTTCTATTTTCACCAACACAGAGCTGATCATCTAATTTTGAGCTAAGAGGAAGATTAAAGAATCTTTATTTGGGAAATACAAATCTATTTTAAGTCTCATTTTGGAAAAAAGATAAGGCATAGTATTTAGAAAACATTTTCTAGCTAACTTATTTTCTTATCCTTTTAAAAGTATTATTTTTTTGAATAGGTAAGACATATATGTGGTTCAAAATTAAAAAGATACCAAAAGTATACAATGAGAGGTTTCATTTTCATTCCTCTTTCCACTCGCCCTGTTCCCTCTATAGGTAACTGATTTTGTTAGTTAATCCTTCCAGTTTTTCTTTATGCAAATACAAGAAAATATGATTATACATTCTTCTTTCTTTTCTAACACAAAAGATACTACACAATAAACATTACTTTGTACTTTGCTCTTTTAACTGTATGTCCTGAGGATCTTTCTATTATTAGCATTCTCATTTTTTTAAATAGCTGAAAAGTATTTCACTGTACGAAAAAACCAGTTTATTCAATTAGTCCTTTACTGCTGAGTTCTTTCACTGAGTTCTTCCTCATCTTTTAATACAACAAGTGATGCTGCAATGAATAACCTTGTACCTAAGTTATTTCATCTTTGTTTAGGCCCTAAGCTACCTTTCCAGCTTCATCCAGTGCTATTCTCCCCTGTCTCGATTATGCTCTGGCCTCACTGACCATCAACATATGCTGTTTCTTCTATTTAAAATCTCCTTCCATCACACACCTTTATTCCTCTCTTTGGATCTTGGTCCCAATGTCACTGCCTCAGGGAAGCCTTCCATGATGCCCCACACACACCTGGCCAAGTCCCCTGTATATCACATGACATTTCTGTTTTCCCTTCATCACACTTACCATAGCTTGTATTTATGTAATTGTTTGGTTAATGCCTATTTCTCCTACTTGACTATAACCTCTACGAGTGTAAGACTATTATATCTCTATTACCTAAATCAGTGACTGGCACATAAAAAGCAATCCACAAGACCTGACATGGCAGCTCACACCTGTAATCCTAGCTCTTTGGGAGGCTGAGGCAGAAGGATTGCTTGAGGCCAGGAGTTTGAAAACAGCCTGGGCAACATAGTGAGATTCTGTCTCTACAAAAAATAAACAAATTATGCAGGCATGGTGGCACATGCCTGTCATCCCAGCTACTCTAGAGGCTGAGGTGGAAGGACTACTTGAGCCTGGGAGGTTGAGGCTGCAGTGGGCCCTGATCACACCATTGTACTCTAGCCTGGATGACAGAACAAAACTCTATCTCAAAAAAAAAAAAAAAAAAAAAAAAGGAAAAACAAGAAATTGGCCAAGTGCAGTGGCATGTACAAGTACTCTCAGCTACTTAGAAGGCTGAGATGGGAGGATCATTTAAGGCCAGGAGTTCGAGGCTACAGTAAGCTATGACTGCACCACTGCACTCCAGCCTGGGCAACACAGTGAGACCCTGTCTCAAATAAATAAATAAATGGCATTTCACCAATATTTGCTGAAAAAAGGAATAAAATGTCAAAGGTGCCAATTATACATCAGTCTGCTCTATTTTATATGTATTTGTTTTACCTTTTAAATATCTTCTGAAGCCGCCAGTTCACTCCATTTCCACTATGACTACTCTAATCCAACCTCCTACCATCTCTTGTCTAAACTACTATACTTACTCTTAGGCCCCACTGAGATCTATCCTCCATATTTTAGACCTATCATTTGCTAAGAATTATTTCAAGGGCTTCCCACTGATATTAAAATAACCTTTTCCTCAATGTGGAAAAGTTTATTTTATCAGGCCTGCATAGTCTGGCCACAACTTACCTCTCCAGCCTTCCCGCTATGCTCTGGTCACACTGGCTCTAGTTACATTCATTCTTTCACCATACCACATCGTCTCCTGCCACAACACAGTTACACACGCTGGTATCCTTTCCTGGAATACTCTCTGCTTCTCAATTTCTCACTTTCTCAACATTAAGTGATGTTAATGTTCAATATCACTTCCTCATAGAAGCCTTCCCCAGCCAGTCTTAACTGATCAGGTACCTTCCTCTGAGAGCATCAGTCACAACCAAAATTAAGTCTGGAAGTAAAGCTGCATGAATAAGAGAATAACTCATAGGATCCAAATGTAGGTAATAATATTTGGCAGTGTGGAAAGGCAGGTTCTTTTGTGCGCAGCACTATGACCTCTCTGCTTATTACACTTACAGACTTAAATCCATAAATGCTTATTTTAAAATTTAAAACCAGGTAGTTCTTTCACCTATATAACTTAACTCACTTTCCCTAGGAGCACAAACCAAAAGTACTACTGTTTTTGCTTTGGAAGTAAAGGTGACATTAAGTCACTGGCATGAATATTTTAAAAGTACGAGAAGTTAGGGTTCGTTTTCTTCTGACAATGCGAAAAGAGATTTCAAAAATGTATCTGCTTGTACACAGTAGGTATTAACTAACATGCTCTTTAAATTTTGGCAACAAGTATCCAGTTTTTAAATTCTGAGGTTTATATTTTTTCCTCTCAAAGAAGAAGTTTTAGTAAGCAAAAAATACTTCTGTCCTCAAAGCTTTCCCAAACCTTTAGTGTATTTTTACAAAAACGTAGTAGGCTTTGAGCACTTTCTTTTTTTTTTTTTTTTTTTTTTTGATGGAGTCTTGCCTTGTCACCCAGGCTGGAGTGCAGTCACGTGATCTCAGCTCACTGCAATCTCTGCCTCCCTGGGGTTCAAGTGATTCTCCTGCCTCAGCCTCCGGAGTAGCTGGAATTATGGGCAGCCACCACCACATCAGCTAATTTTTGTATTTTTAGTAGAGATGGGGTTTCACCGTGTTGGCCAGGCTGGTTTCAAACTCCTGACCTCAAGGGATCTACCTGCCTCAGCCTCCCAAACTGCTAGAATTACAGGTGTGTTAAATAATATATTAGAAAAGAAATCCTAATATACAGGAATGGTATTGTATTATGATTGTATATGAAACACTGTTAGTGAAAACAACAGTTTTAATATCAATCTAAGATTAGGAATGACTATAAATTTTAAGAAAAAAAAATTTTAAATTAAGTAACTGAATTAATCAAGTATGTGTTCAGGATAGATCCCAGGTCTGGTTCATCTTTTTCTGCCTCCTCTGTCATCCTTTAAGTCACTAAAATATAAAATAATAATAAAACAAGCCTGTATTTAATGGTTATAGCTAACTTAATTGACATTACCTTAAAGCAGGAGTATATTTTATACTTCTTAAAGTAAGAATAAAATCCTTACTTTTTATATTTATATCCCAAACTACTCTGTTGAATCTTTTGATACATTCAGATCCCACTCCCAATATATTCATAGCCCTTGAGATTTATCATTCCCAAGTTAAATTATAGTCATCTTAAAGAAAAAATTAATCTTCAACTATTTTTTCACATCTTTATAGTTCCAAGCCACATAAAAAGCTATCTAAAAACACAAACATGAGTTGCTTACATTGATCTGCATATTTTTCTTTAACTTTTTGCTTCTCTTTCCATGTAAACAGTAAACACTGCAGAAAACAGTTGACTTTCATTCACTTCCATCTGCTTCCAATCCCTGTAGCATACCTCTAATTCTGGGAAGAATGCAAACGTGCACTTGCTGAATGTGCACTATTGCTAGGCTTTATGAGGGCTGTAAAATAAAGTATAGTATCTAGTCTCACGAAGTCTACAAAGCACCAGAAATGTCTATTATTCTTCCTCTTTACTAAAGTAGCCTATGTTTTGTTTTAAATCCAGAAAGAAACAATAACAGGTAAACAAACTGTCTTAAGTCACAAAACGGCTCAAGTTACATTATTTAAAGGTCTTAAAAAGGAGAACTACTGATGAAAGGAGAAACATTAGAAGACTAATGAGCTATGTCTTTACTGCTACACAAATCAATGTGGTTTAGTAAACGAAGAGAGTATCAGAGATGAATAAGGATTGTTTAGGTTAAAGGCAAACACAACTAAATCACCAGGGGAAGAGGTAGAAAATACAGACCATAAATTGAACACAGGTTTTTCATTAAGGGTAATTGACAAATACCCTTAGATGCATTTATCATGCACATATACAGAAATGTGTGTATTTTATATACCTACCCTCTTTGTTTTGCCAGAGAGAAGAAAGGCTAGACTAAGTACATATAAACACATCAATTTTATAGCTAAGAACCTAACACCTCATCTGCCTCAAAATTTAAAAAAGTTCTAAGAGAGAACAAACAAAAACACTAAATGCTAAAGCTTATTACTAGAGTCACAAGGCTGGCTTTCAGTCTCATACTCAAGGACTATTTGCTTTTACTTTATGCCCTATTCTCACTGTTTGGTTATCTGGCTTCTCATTTTAGAAGTGTTATGAAAAGATATTCCAAAAGCCATGATATGAGAACCAAAAGAAAGCCAGAGAGAGAGAGAGAGAGAGAGAGAGAGAGAGACAGAGAGAGAGAGAGAGAGAGAGAGATTGATTGAGAGAGAGAGAGAGAAAGAAAAGCTGCAAAATCAGGTGTATATGCTGCAGTAGTCTTTAGGACATTATCAAATTATAGAACAGCACATTCATTGATGTTTCATTTCTTCCTGTTAAGGAATAGGAAGACCACTAGCTGGATATGGTGGCATGCACCTGCAGTGCAGGCTGCTTGGGAGGCTGAGGTAGGAAAATTGCTTGAGCCCAGAAGTTCAAATCTAACCTGGGCCACATAGTGAGATCCAGTATCTTTGGAAAAAAAAAAAAAAAAAAAAAAAAAAAAAGCAGGGGATGGGGAGTGGTTGTGAGGAAGAAATAGGAAGTGTATACTATGTTTTATTCAAATTAAAGTGTTGGGCCTGGTGCAGTGGCTCACAGCTGTAATCCCTGCACTTTGGGAGGCCAAGGTGGGCAGATCACCTGAGGTCAGGAGTTCAAGACCAGTCTTGCCAAACCTGGTGAAACCCGTCTTTAATAAAAATACAAAAAAAAAAAAAAAAAAAAAATTAGCTGGGCATGGTGGCAAGCACCTGTAATCCCAGCTACAGGGAGGCTGAGACAGGAGAATTGCTTGAACCCAGGAGGTGGAGGCTGCAGTGAGCCAAGATCACATCACTGCACTCCAGTGTGGGCAACAGAGCAAGACTCCCCAGACTCCCCATTTCAAACAAAAACAAAAACAAACAAATTAAAGTGCTAAGCAGCTTACTTGGTAACTACACATAAAAGAGATGTTGAGGTACAAATATTTTAACAAAACAACAAAAAATCTAGACTTGAGGCATTTCAAATTGCCAAGAAAACAAAAAGGGATGACAGACAGTTTCTAGGCTAAAAACCTGCTTTTCCTTCCTTTCTAATGCTATTAAAAATAACAGAATTAGAATAAACATTGCTCAATGACAACAAAAAAAGAAAAGTTCTCTCATGGGTCTTTGTCTTCTTCTAAATGACAATTACTGCTTAAAATAACAGTCCGACAGTATCTAATATTTTGAAGAGTTAAAAAAGATACAGAGACCAAAGTTTCTTTGCAGGTTTTACTTTAGACATAGCCAATTACTGAGTTCAAATTCAAACTTAGCTTGATGACAACTGTAGAAAGCCAAAACAAAGAATATCTATGCTATCTGCCACAGTGTGAATGTGTCCCCTGCCAAATTCAAATACTGAAATCTTCACCCACAATGTGATGGTATTAGGAGGTACTAATCATCTTTGGGAGGTGATTAGGCCATGGGGGTAGAGTCCTCATAAATGGGATAAGTGTCCTTATAATAAAGGAATGGGAGAGACCCCTCCCGGTTCCAGCATGAGAACACAGCAAGGAGCCACCTATGAGTCAGAAGGCAGGCCCTCACCAAACGCTGGTACCTTCATTGTGAACTTCCCAGACTCTAGAACTGGAAGAAATAATTCTCTCTTGTTTATAAGCTACTCAGTTTAGAGTTTTCTGTTACAGCAGCCCAAAAAGACAAATACATCATCTAAGAACATAAAATCCTTGAGAATAGAAGCAATTTTCTATTTTTACTCAGCAGTAAAAAAGAAGAGAAAATGTAATAACATTATTCTTAAAACAATGACTTCCAAACCTTTCTATCTGAAGCCCTGATTCTGTTCATCCAAACTCTAAACACACATCATCAAATTCCTACCAATTGTTTCCACTTGAGTATTTTGTCATCATCTCAAACTAAACACTGCATCAAATAGAAAAAATTCCCAATCCTATACTTTTACCTTCTTCAGGCCACACCAGCTTCCTATTTTAATTTTCCAACTCCTATCATGCAGCCTTTAAATCACCATATTCCTTCCTTCCTGCTGCTATTGCAAAGACCCTAGTGTAGGCTCTTAATCATTTCATTTGGCTATAAAAGATTCCTCATTAGTATGTGTGCTTCTACTTTTTTTCTTCCTTTAAACTATGGTGACTGAAGAGTCTTTCTAAATGATGGGTTTTTTTTCCTGCTACTCTCAACTTTAAAAATTCTTCAATACCTGCAAGATAAGTTAGAAGTAAGATCCAACAGACTAACATTTAAAATTTATAGAGACGACCTGGCTGTCTATGAAGGTGTCTCCTTCTTCCCTCCCTGCTCAGTGTAAGTCCCTTCCAAGGCCACAATTCAAAGTCTGTATGTGGTCAGGGCTCAGTATAATCTGGCTTTCAATTACTTTTTGATTTTTCCCTTTCTTTAAATCACGTGAACCTTAAGTTTCACTATGTTAGCCTACTTTTCTATCAAATGTGTATTCCTCTAGCATACCTCTTTTAGTATTATTTTGTAGTGATGATAGGGTGGAATGTCAAAAATATTCTTATATTTAAAATATGCAATATCTATTATCAAAATATTGATATAGTCACATCCATTAAAATATCAAACAGTGTAAGTGGTATATATATGACTAAAATGAATGCAATCTTATGGGCTCAGTTAATGAATGCCAGAAAGCTACAATGTACTCTGAATGATGCCAGGCAATTTGTCTGACAACTCTGCCGAGGTTTCCTTTATTGCCACTATAATGTTTTCTGGTGAGTAATTTTCATCCATAGCAGCTTAAAAAAAAGTCAGTGATAGTGCTAGACTAAGTGGATCCCAAAGAAATATATTATTCTATAGGTTTTATAGCCATAAGAGTTTCTAAGGAAATGTTAAAGAAAACAATAAGATACTGACAATTATAGCTTAATAAAATGCCCTTTGATGTTACGGGGGAGAATATAAACATTATTGTTTCTTGAGAGAACTGAAAAATAATTTTAAGAGGGGATCTCGAAGAGAGTGCAGCTGAAGACCTGTTGTGACTTCATAGGATGTGAAATACACAGAAAAAACTACCAATGTGCAATGGTGAGACCCATCTTCATAGGACTGTGCTACACCTATTCTGTACCAACCTCACTACTGGCTCTCCCATGTCCAGAACTGCAATCATATAAAACTGGGTATGCAAGTAATAAGAGATATGTCAAACATGAGAAACTGTCCTTTTACTTAAACCAAAACATAGGAGTCTATTATTAAATGAATCCACTTCCTGCTGAAACCTACAGCTGGTCCAGTTCAGCCCTCATTGTTCTAGTTCTTAGATGTGTTCATATATGAAAAAAATGTGAAAAATAGATCTCTTGGCTTCTTCCTTCTAGGTTATGTTAACTGCAACCCTAAGCTAGATCTTTTATTTTTCATTTACCAGTTACTGAGAAGAACACTATAATTATTGTCCTAAAATCTGCACCTACCATTAATAGAAAAGCTTCAACATATTCAGAGCATAATCTATCACTATTTAACTTTTTTTTTTCAAGTTTTAATCAAAGCTTGTATATAAGATTACTTTATTCCTGCATCTTCTCAATTGTTTCTTCCTTGTATTTGCCCTTTTCCTTTCCTACTTGGCGAGATTTGGCTTTCTGTTCAAGGATCGTTTTGTGGTCTTTGTCCAGTTTTAGCCTAGTGATAACCACCTTGCTGGGCTGAATGCCTATGTGGACAGCTGTGCCATTAGCCTTTCCCCACTGCACCCGTTCAATGTAGATTACATATTTCTTCCTGCAAACCTGGACTACTCTGCCAATCTGCTGACCTTTATAGTGTCCTTGTACAACCTGAACTTCATCATCCTTTTGGATGGGCGTGGATTGCATGTTGTACTTCTGTCTCAGCTCTCTGGAAAGAAGGGGAGGACATAATCTTCCTGCGAATGTGGGAAGGTGCATTGAAATGCCTTTTGCGATTCTTGCTTCGGTTGGAAGTCACAAAGGGATTGAACTTCATTTTGGCTGCTCCCGCTTCAGTGATGGCCGCAAAAGGGAAGAGCTATTTAACTTTTTAAAACACTTGCTACCAATGCCAATCCAAAGATCAATGGCTGTCTATCAAATACTTTTTGCCATGTGTTATATGTGAAAGACTGGGACAGTGGCATTGTAACTTTTATCAAAGAAAGGTAAATATATTTTGTATACTTCTAAAAACTCAAACACTGATTATGAATGTAATTCCTTCTTGCAATTGTCATACAAGAGAGTTAAAAGAAACAGAAAAACTGACTACCTATCTTGAAGATGACTTTAAAGTCCACCAAAAGACTTCAGAAGGTAAAGAATTTACCTTATTTTCTTCTAGAAATTTCAATTTGATAGAAACATCATTGCGCATTTTATCATATTTTTCCTTATGTGCTTGGAAGAGATGCTGTGACTGCTCAATCTTCGGCAGAGTGTTTGCATCACGTGGTCCAAGATTCAGTTCTTCCAAATCAGTGCGATATGCATCATATTCGATCCTGGAAAGAAGAGAATAAGTGAAGCATACTACAAAAGGAGTAAAATATGTTCAAAGATGGGTTGGAAATTTATAATATTCAGTTTCATACTATACAGTAATACATACAATTCTCATACATATTCTACTTAATGCTTTTGAAATCATTATTTCTTTAAAAACAAGGAGCTATTCAAATAAGAACCGGGGGAAAGCTGCTTGTTAATCTCATTAACTATTTCTACCAAAGTACAATATTCACTGACAAGTAAAATTTCCAAAATCTGAAAACTAGTTTAAACAAGTAAATGTCAAAACAAGAGCAAGGGTAGAATAAATACCACATGTGAAATGCCTAATACTGATGAGGCAAAGCAGTTAAGGACAGCAGACTCTAGAATGGCATACTAAAAGAGGTAGAAGTATCAATGGTTCTCAAAATAAGTCTGGGTTAGCAATGCACAACAAAAATATAATGTGAGCAACACATATAATTTAAAATTTTTGAGTAGCTACAATAAATTAATTTCACCTGTGTTATCAATATATTTCATTTTACCCAATATATCTCAAATATTAATCATTGTGGCATGTAATCAATACTACAAAATTGTTCATGAGGTACTTTACATTTGGAGAGTGGGTAATGAGTCGTTGAAATCCACTGTGTATTTTACACTTCTATCTCATCTCAATTCAAACTAATCACATTTCAAGTGCTTACCAGACATGTGTGGCTACCGTATTTGACAACACAGCTCTAGATGAATTTCTGTAACATCAGTATTCAGAATGTAACAACAGTATCTATTGTAGGGCACTTACCATCCTGTGTTCTGTGAGATGCCTCACTCTAATATTCTCCCCCGGTTAGCTGAAATAGTTACCCCACCACTGTCATCACTTCATGATCCTATATGCCCTCATAATAGCTCTATCACAATGCCTAAGTACATTACTACCTTGCTTATTAAACAGTGATTTATCTAGCAGCCTCAACTATTTGGTACTCAGCAAAGAAGAAGCAAAGTGGCCTCTAACTGAGGATCAGAATCACAAAGCTTATACCCTAAAACTAAAGCTCTTTATTTGGAGATAATAGGAGTATAATTCACATCTCCTATTCTGGGAATTAACAATACTTTAAATAACATAATCTACACTGTAGATATGACTTGAGAAAGAATATATTAGTCCTTCACATTGATCCTAATTTATTCTTTTTTTTTTATTTTTTATTTTACTTTAGGTTCTGGGATACATGTGCAGGTCATGCAGGGTTGTTGCATAGGTGCATACATAACCAGGTCCTAATTCATTCTTAACTTGTACTGAATTTAACAGTATGAGTTAAGATTTAATTTCATTAGCCTCTTTCAGGTTCAAAAGAGAACCATTCATTCATTCACTGATACACTGATTCATTCAACAGATATCAAGAGAACACTTTTTCTACATTCCAGGCACTGTGTTGGAAAGTAAAGCTATAAAGATGAATAGATACATTTATCTTCAAGAAGCCTGCAGTCTAGAGGAAGAGAACCTTGTAAATAATTACAACTGAATAAGATAATAAAAATGACCATAATAAGGTATAATGAAAATCAAGAGGAATAATTATTAAATTAGATACCTGAAAAGGTATCTCAGACAGAATTAAAATACTATAATTAAAATTTGAAGGATGCTAAAAGCTGGCTGGGTGAATTGGGATAGGGAAATCGGTAGAATATTCTGAATCTGAAGAGAACAGCATGAACAAAGGCATAGATTTGTAAGACACAATGACAATCTGGTAATTCAGTATGTCAGAATCTGAAATTGGAACAGGACAATGAAAGAAATTAACGTCAGACAGGCAGGCAAAATTGAGAGTAAGCAGCCCTATAGGCCATGCTAAAGAGTTTAAATTTAATCCAGTATGACAGGTGATGGGAAGCCACTGAAGAACATTGAGCCGACGTAAAAGTGACATGATTGTATCAGGATAGAAAGATGACTCTTCTGGTAGCGTAAGAGATGGAGGATAAAATAGAGGAAAAGACTTAAAAATCAGGAGCAAGGAAACCTATTAGAAGACGATGGACATACAAGAAGTGAGTCACTGAATCAGGACAAAGGCAGTAGAGCTAAGGAGACAGATACAAAAGATTTATGAGGCAAAACTGACTTGGCAACAATAACAAGTTAGTTAAATCCATGAGTTCAGTAGCCAAGCTGAATGACCTCCCTGCCTTTTGGCTCTAATGTCCCAAGCTAGTTATTTCATCTCTTTGTGCTCCAGTTCTTCAATCTATGAACGGGAATAAAAATCTCCACAAAAACTTCATGTAGATAAAGCACACAGGACACCTGGTAATAATTGATACCTTTAGAATGCTTATTATTGTGGCCAAATTAGAAGAGGGGTATCTAGAAGCAAACACACTAAAAACAATAAAAAAAAAAAAAAGGAGAAAAACGTAGAACTAAAATAAATAGTAATACATAGTGATTTGAACTAAGGATAAATATCCTTCAATAGACTGGAGCACATTTCTAAACAACAGTGATTAACTTAAACATAATCAGTTATAATACTGACCTTATATTTCTTAATTTTACATTCAGAGTTTGTAGATGGTATGAAAGTAAAACTTTCCATAACAGCTTCTCTAACAGTGCTCATTATCACCAAGAAGAGAAGCTCACTAAGTTTTCAAAGGCAACTTCACTTCAAGGTTGCCCGTCTGAACTGAGTCCATATCAACAGTTAGTGACGGTTACTTTATGGCTTATGTAAAACTTCTAGAGAACAGGTGTCCACATCTGAACAGTCTTGACCACAATTGACTCCCTTGTTGGTGCTGCTGTGAAGAAGTGTTGAATGGGCTGTTATAAGATTTTCTATACATGAAGCACCAGAGGGCGAGGAAATACTTGTACACAATGCATAATAGGGAGCATTAAAAGGCCACCCGGGCATTTGCCTAAATTACCACTTTTGTACTGATCAAATAGATGACCCTTGCCCTAAAAGTCAGCAAATTCTGGTTTTGACAGAGAAGAAAATTCAGCTACTGAAAAACTTTTAACCTTGGATTCTTTTGGACTATTATCCATCAGTAGGCAATGTTTTAGTTTTAACAACTAGCCAATTCTGTAGCTACTTCATAAACAACAGAAAAGTCAAACCCCAAGCTAAGCTTAATGAGTAAGATCATATATCGTAATTTGAATAAAAAAGGATAAATTATGGGAAGAGGTCATTATTGTTGTTGTTTTTTAAAGTATACACAGAGGCTGTGTGAGGGCTTTAAGAAACCAGCTACCAAAAACATGTAACTTGATTTATAATTTTGTTCAAAAGTTCCAAATGAACCTATACACCGTATTTTAGAAACTGAAATCTTATATTACATTATACTTAGGGCACTAATACTCAGGTATAAGGCCTACTGATAAAATGTGAACCACAGGGAAACAATGGGTTCTTATGTTGGCTTTGAAATTGACTACAAGTGAGCAAACCATTTAACTTCTAGAGTGTTATTTTTCTCCTCTACAAATTAATTATAAAATGTTTAGAAATAAGAGCTGAAGAGAAAGAGATTATTATTAACTAAAACATATTTCAAGATAGGTAGGCAATTCCAAAGTAGAGAAACAATCTAGATCCACAAAGTTCTTAACTAGGAGGTGGTGGGGGTACTTTTGGAAGAAAACAATATTCATCTTTAAAACCCATAAATGTTAAAACAATTAGAAAAGACTGGAAAATAAGAATATTTAAAATGATTAGAGATAAAAGAGAGAGTACCATTATGAACAAATTATGACATTATGAATAAGGAATAAATTCAGAAAAGAATCCAATAAAAGATATAAATGAATTTTTAAATTCATATACATAATTAACACTTTGAAAAATACAATTTCCATGAAAAGATTTACATCAAGACTGAAAAACCAAATACTGAGAACGTTATTGAAAAGATTTCCATGGAAGGCTATCTTACTAACAGCTATCCTCACTCTTACCCTTCCACACAACCACAGCTGTTTGATCTTCATTTTCAAGTCATTAAGAATCTCATATGTTAATACTAAATGGAAAATGACAAAATAAACATGGGATGGGACAGAAGCATCTCTTCCTGTGAAAACATCAAAAATTAGCTTTTCCAAATGATTTGGACATTTACTTAATTGAAGTGTAAGGAAATATATATTTAATAAGCACTCAACTGCAAAAACACTAGATGAGTTTGGAGTTTTTACAGGCATTTCTCATACCATTAAACTAGGATAAGAGGCCAAAGGGTAAAGTTATCCTTCTAAAAGGTAAAGTTTATCTTGAACTATGCTACAGAAAGTGTAATGAAAAATAAGAATTTTGGGTGTTCAAAAGAAAAAAAATCTCAAAGGAGACTAGAATGATACTTAAATAAAAATGGTAGGGCATATGGGGAAAAAATTGGGCCTGGAATCAAAAGAGGAAGAAGGCTATTACAGGTCTGCCACATTTTAGACCTTTCAAAGTATTTATTAATATATATTTTGTTCACCATTTAACAGGATAGTTATGAGATAGGGAAATTTTATATATACATATATATGAATATGGATGTATAAAAACATTGCATTATAAACAGCTATCAAAATATAAGTCAAATAATTTATATAAAAGGTAAAGTTTGAAAGGGTTTGAAGGCTTGTTATAATTTGGATAAATGGAAGACGTCTGGTATCCTAACAAAAATGACGGAGGCAAAATTAGCTTACTTATTCAATAGAAACTGAAAGTGTGAGTCTGGCTATTGTGTAAGCAGTGATAATAAGGATGAAAAGTAAATTTAGGCCATATTATAGAGGACCATGTAATACCTACCTGGCAGAAGATAGGGCCCTCTCCTCTTCTAAAGAAGCCAGAGTTGGGAGATCTTTCATTTCCCTATTCATTAGAAGGCAGGGTTTGGGCACATGACCAGGGCTCAGATAATCTCAAGGCAATGAAGCAAATATTTATGGGCCTATAGGAAATTATTTATGGTAGCTGTGGCAGCATCAAGTATGCCATAGCATAAGGGTCCTAATCAGATTCTTCTGAGGCTTAACTTGGCTTTGGTTCTTGGTTGTTTCTAGAATGCTGTCCTCTCCCTTTCTGCCAGTTCTGTGGAGGTATATTATAACTTTCCAGTACATTTTTTTTCCTACCTAAATTGGCCAGAGTTGGTTTCTGTTGTTTGTAGCCAAAAACTTAACAGAATTACATGCCATCTGTAAAATAGACAATATACTTACCTGGCACTTTCATACTGTTTCACAGTCATTAATGTATCTTCAATTGTTTTATTCACCAAAGTGTTCACACTAGCAATGAAAAAATTAATGGCCCCAAGAAGAGTCTCTCCATTTTTAGCCAGCAGCTTCTGGGTATCTGCATTATAGCCAAATTCTTCCTAAAACAAAGAAGTGGCCTTAATTTATCCAGTAATAAATTAGTGACTTAAAAATCTAAAGCACACCACTAATGGGAAAATATGTGATTTAGAGATCTAGCTGTAGCAGTTTTACTTTTTCTTTCAATCTTTAAAAGAATTTAAATCACAGTTAGCTATATAATTCAATCTTTAAAATTATAGATTTTTAAGATATAATTTTATATAGAATTTAAAATATAAATCTTTAAATTAAAAAAAATTTAAATCACAGCTAGCTATATAATTACTGAAAAAGTTTAATAAACCAAAATTGTCATCAGCTCAGATACACAGCTAAAAGCTAAATAATTTTTATAAGTTACTTTGTAGTAGAAAGAATATTTTCATTTCTACATTTTGTTTCTATTATGCTATAAGCACAGCTGTTAGAAAAATATAGCAGATTATTAATCAGAGAAACTGTAACTATCACAGCCAAATTAGGTAATAATTGGTTAAAACTTTCAGACATAAAACAAAGTATAAATTTTTTGTGTTTTGGCTGAATCTCCTCAAAGTATAAATATTAACAATACACATTTCTTTGTAAACTTGGTGACTAGTTGACTCCCAGCTCAGGTTTCTCTAGGCACACAACTGAGGAAGGATCACTCAACACCAGATTTAGTTCATTCTTCTTGAACAAATTGCATCTTGGTGCAGTAAACATTACACATGACTCCTTCAGATATGGCAAGAACTAGCTCCAGCTCCGTATGTCTAGCAGTAAAAGCTTTCTGGTCCAAGTTTTACTAATTGACAGATTAGCCAGGAATATACCTAACCAAATAAAAAAATTGATCACATAAGATGTATCATTTAATTTGATAATTCTCCAGTTTGTTATAAAACACTTTTCATTTTCAGTTGAAACAAATAATGTAATATTAAATTAATTAGAATCTTAGAAGATACAAATTTAATGCTAGTGCAATAGCTGTAATTACATTTCTTAGGTGACAAAGTATTCAATAATTCAGAAAATAGTAGGAAAGTAAAATTATCTTTATTATGCTAAAAGCATTTTCCATTTAAGAGATGTCCATGGAACTCCACTCTGGACTCAAGTCTTCAACTTGATTTGCAAATACTGGCAAATAAAGGACTACATAAAAAGATTATCAATCAATGTATATAAAAACTAAAATGAAAGACAGGACAGCTTAATATTTTTGGCATCAAATTTCCACAAACCAAGTTACACACTGAAGTCTATATAATGTTACTGGATATAAATACAGAAAAATTTTTTTTACAACTTTTAGAAAAAGTTAACACAACATACTACAAGAATAACCCTTGATATTCATTAAGAAGTAAAAGGCAAAATAAAAAATTAACAAACAAAAAGAAAAATAATGAAAGATTTACATATATACACTAATTCATAAAAAGTAAAGTTAAAAGAAGTCAGTTGGGCCTTCCTAAAGTGACATAAAATACCTCTCTTTCTTTGAGACAGAGTCTCGCTCTGTCACCAGGTGCCAGGCTGGAGTGCAGTGGCACAATCTCGGCTCACTGCAACCTCCGCCTCCTGGGTTCAAGCAATTCTCCTGCCTCAGCCTCCTGAGTAGCTGGGACTACGGGTGTGCGCCACCACACCCAGCTAATTTTTTGTATTTTTTAGTAGAGATGGGGTTTCACCATGTTGGCCAGGATGGTCTCAATCTCTTGAGCTCGTGATCCGCCCGCTTTGGCCTCCCAAAGTGCTGGGATTACAGGTGTGAACCACTGTGCCCAGCCATAAAATATCTTAAAAGAAAATCTGAGAATTCTATTTTCATTAAGATCAGAAAATCACAAATAAAACAAATTACTTCTTAGAATACTTCTATTATCATTTTCTTCTATCCTTAATAGTTATTTAAAATAATCTTACATGAAGTTCTAGTGACTTCAAACTCAGGTCAGCAAATGCATCTCCAAGTTGCCTTTGCGTATGTACCATCTGGAAAAGCTGGGTCGACAGCGTTTGAGCCAGTTTTAAAATATTTTCATATTTTTTCTTGTTATCCCTTAATATATCAATTTGAGCTTCAAGTTCAAGGTCCACAGTTCTTGAGCCACGGCCTAGCTTCTCAGAGATAATTTGTCGAGTACACTAAAAGTGGAAGATGTATTTCGTTTAGAAAGAAAAAACAAAACAAAATATAAATGCTAGAGTATATGGCATATACCATTTTTTGGATTCAAACAAGCTAGCCTAACAAACTGAAAACTGTCAGCTCCCTTAACTGATCAGGACTCAGAAAGTAAACTCACCAGATGTGTCTAATAATGATTACTAATCAAAGGACGTTTTAAGACTTAACTAGCAAACTTATATACTGCCATAAGAACTTTCTCACATAATTATTTTGCAAGTTTAGTACATTTGGGTAAACGACTTAAAACAGAGATTTTGGCACTAAGACTAATATAGGCTATCAATATGGGAATAATAAGAACACTAAAATACTACTCTTTTATTGCTGTCAAATGCTCTTTTACTTCTGTCTTTCCCCTTAAATGACTTGTATATATGTGTGTATGAATGAGGAATGAAGGAAAGAAAGAAGAAAGAGGAAGGGAGGAAGGAATGAAAGGAGAGGGGAAAGAGGAAGAGATACTACTGAGTTTTTTACTTTTGCCCAGACAGCATGGTATTATATTGTTACTGTATTCTGCCCCAGAAATAATACAGAAACATACATACACACACACACACACACACACACACACACACACAAGTGTGTGTGTGTGTGTGTGTGTGTGTGTGTGTGTGTGTGTGTGTGTGTGTGTTTTTGTGAGAGTGAGTCTGTCTGTCTCGCACTGGAGAGATAA
>CAUYQU010013191.1:0-66859 GCA_963574635.1 Cheracebus regulus | reverse complement strand
GATCCTGCTCAGCTTAAGTTGACAGTGATACTTAGGAAACACAATGTCCTCTATGTCCTTCTTTGGCTTAGTCTGACCCTCTCCTATCTTTTCATTTTTAGTTATTTTTTTAGAGACAGGGTCTCACTGTTGCCTAGGCTGTAACACAGTGGCACAGTCCTGTCTTAGTACAGCCTTGAATTCCTGGGCTCAAAGTGATCTTCCACTGCAGGCTCCTGAGTAGCTAGGACCATAGGCATAGGCCACCATGCCCTGCTATTTTTAAAAACTTTTTGTAGAGACGGGGGGTGGAGTGGGGGGGGGAGTCTCATTATATGGCTCAAGCTACTCTCTAACTCCTGGCCTCAAGCAATCCTCCTACCTCCCCATCTACCTAAATGCTGGGATTCCAGGTGTGAGCTGATGTATCTTTTAACTTTTTTAGAATCTATACATCTTCCTGAAGTGGCTCCCAGAATGTGCTTTTTCTTTTTCTTTTGGTGACAGAGGCTTGCTCTGTCACCCAGGCTGGAATGCAGTAGCACCATCTCAGCTCACTGCAACCTCCACCGCCCAGGATCGAGTCATTCTCCTGCCTAAGTCTCCCAAGTAGCGAAGATTACAGGCACATGCCACCACACTCAGCTAATTTTTGTATTTTTAGTAAAGACAGGGTTTTGCTATGTTGGTCAGGTTGGTCTTAAACTCCTGACATCAGGTGATCCATCTGCCTTGGCCTTCCAAGGTGCTGGGATTACGGGCCTGGAATGCACTCTTAAAAGACTTCCTGACAGGCACAGTGGCTCATAATTTGTAATCATAGCAACATGGGAGGCTGAAGCAGGAGAGTCACTTGAGGCCAGGAGTTTGTGACCAGCTTGGGCAATGTGGCAAGATCTTGTCTCAAAAAATAAAAATTTTTTTAAGGAGGTCTCTAATTTTGTCTCTTAAAAACGTCATTCTCTGAACTTCTAATTATTATCAGACTCATTGTTTCTAAAATATGCTTTTCATATCAAATATTTTTAAACCCAAATTTGTACATAGCTAAGTCTTAACATCCTAATTATTACCTGAGATGCTGGGTTACATCAATGGCTCTAATCTTTTATTTGAATGGCTGACAATACTGTACACATTTTTAAAATACTAAGGGCAGTATCATGGAGGAAAAAACAGTGGAATTACGAAGGCTGAAAGTTTAGATTTTACTTAAAAAATTAGCTGGGTGTGTGGCACGTGCAATGCATGCCTGTGGTCCCAGCTGCTCAAGAGGCTGAGGCAGGAGCATTGCTTGAGCCCAGGAGGTTGAGGCTGCCATGAGCCTTGTTCATACCACTGCACTCCAGCCTGGGCGACACAGTGAGACTCCGTCTCAAAAAGAAAAAAAGAGGAAAATTTGTTTGTTTGTTTTGAGACGGAGTCTCGCTCTGTCACCCAGGCTGGAGTGCAGTGGTGTGATCTTGACTCACTGCAACCTCAGCCTCAAGGGTACAAGCGATTCTCCTGCCTCAGCCTCCCCTGTAGCTGGGATTACATGCGCAACACATGACACCTTACTAATTTTTGTATTTTTAGTAGAGACAGGGTTTTGCCATGATGGCCAGGCTGGTCTTCAACTCCTGACTTCAGATGATCCACCTGCCTCAGCCTCCCAAAGTGCTGGATCACAGGCATAAGCCACCACACATGGCCAGAAAGAAAAGTTTAGATTTTTAAAAGACAGCAACAAGATCCAAAGCTTGAATCTTGATTACATCCTGGACTTGAAAAAACTATGAAAGGCATTCTGGGGACAAGTGGAAACACGTGAACACAGACTGTGTAGTCTATAATATTGGGCAACATGGTTAATCTTCTAAGGTGTGATAATGGTATTTTGTTATATGTCAGGGTGGGAGGGGCTCCTTTGTTTTTAAATCCGTTTTTGTTTCTTTTTCTGAGATGGAGTCTCACTCTGTTGCCCAGGCTAGAGTGCAGTGGTGTGATCTCGACTCACTGTAACCTCCGCCTCCTGAGTTCAAGTGATTTTCCTCCCTCTGCTTCCCAAGTAGCTGGGATTACAGGCATGAGCCACCACACCTGACTAATTTTTGTATTTTTAGTAGAGACCGGTTTTACCATGTTGGCCAAGCTGGACTCGAACTCCTGACCTCAGGTGATCCGATCACCTGTGCTTTTCTTGGTAGAAAATACATAGTTAATTGTTTAGGAGTAGAGTATCATGATGTCTCAGCATACAAAATAAACACAGATATGGACATAAAAAACATGGCAAAATATTAATTATTGAATCTACATGGTGGGTACATAAGAGATCGTTGTACTATTCTTTATTCTTTCAGCATTTACGTTTAAAATGTTAATATAAAAAAAATTGAATGACTGTACATGGTGGCTCACACTTGTAATCCCAGCACTTTGAGGCCAAGAGTTCGAGACCAGTCTGGCCAACGTGGTGAAACCCCATCTCTACTGAAAATACAAAAAATTAGCTTGGTGTGGTGGCATACACATGTAGTCCCAGCTATTCAAGAGGCTGAGGCAAAAGAATCACTTGCAACTGGGAGGTGGAGGTTATAGTGAGCCTAGATCACACCATTGCATTCCAGTCTGGGCAACAGAGTAAGACTCTATTTCAAAAAAATAAATAAAAATTTAAAAATTGAGAAAGAAGAACTGATCAATATTTCCACAACAAAAATTTATAGATTATTTAATAGCACCTCATGCATTCTCATAGTACTGACCAGAAAAATAAAACAGGTTTTATTTTCCTTTCAAAGGGTTTATAATACAGACTGTAAACAGCAAATCCAAAAACATGTTTAAGATCTCATTTACTGAGGACTTGTAAGTTCCTCCGGAAAACATGAAGTAATGGACAAGCAGAGGGAAGATGAAAAAGGCAGAAGTAACAGGAACATTTTATCTAAAATTAAATTCAAGTTTAAATAAGTATTACCTACATATGTAGAACATTTCATAATCCAAGGCCAAGATTTTAAAAATTTTATAAAGAGAAAGAAATATGTTCATATTCATAGTCACATTTTTTTTCTGTCTCCCAGGCTGGAGTCCAGTGGCAAGATCTTGGCTCACTGTAACCTCCGCCTCCCAGGTTCAAGCAATGTTCCTGCCTCAGCCACCAAGTAGCTGGGACTACAGGTGTGTGCTACCACACCCAGCTAATTTTTGTATTTTTAGTAGAGACAGGGTTTCACCATGTTGGCCAGGCTAGTCTCAAACTCTTGACCTCAGGTGATCCACCTACCTTGGCCTCACAAAGTGCTGGGATTACAACTATGAGCCACCGTGCCTGGCCTTTTTTTTTTTTTCTTCTTTTTTTGAAAAGATATAGGGTCTCACCATGTTGCCCAGGCTGGTCTTGAACTCCTGAGCTCAAGTAATCTGCCCACCTCGGCCTCCCAAAATGCTGGGATTACAGACATAAGCCACCACACCCAGCCCTCTATCTACTTTTTATGTCTGTGAAAGAGAAAAGAAATATTAAGAGTAGGAAGTTGTTCTAATTCTAATGTCATATGAGAAAGGATGTGAGTGGACAGCTGCCATCACTCTTCTAAGAAAGATCCCTTTTTAATCTATTTATTTATTTATTTATTTGTTTGTAAAAACAGATAGGTTCTCACTTTGTCACCCATGCAGGAATGCAGCAGCTCAACCATAGCTCACTGCAGCCTTGCACCCCTGGGCTCAAGCGATCCTCCTGCCTCAGCCTTCAGGTAGGTGGGACTACAACACACCCGGCTAATTAAAATTTATTTTTGGAGAGACAGGGTCTTGCTATGTTGCCCAGGCTGGTCTCAAGCAATCCTCTGACTCTGGCCCCCCAAAGTGCTGGGAATACAGGCATGCTCACGAAGACCCCTTATGCATGGTACTCTCCAAAAGCACAGGCACAGCTTCAAGGGCCTGATTACCACTCCTTGCATGCAATCATGGAATCCAGGAATGTTACACTGGTTGAAGGCAATTTGATGGACTCACTGGCATCCCTGAATAGTAGGGAATGTAGAGCTTAGCAAGGAAAGAGACACCAACCTCACATAAAGCAGCCTGTCAGTATACCAGGACAGATGAGGGCACAATTTTCCTTTTTTTTTTTTTTTTTTTAAACCATGCGTCTGAGACAAATTCAAGAGGGCACAATGTTCTATCTCCCTAAATTCCTGACTTCTATATCCAACTGCCAACTTGAATACTCATTTATATGATCAACAGACATGTCACAAACAACAAGTCCAAAAGAAAACTCCTGATTTGGCTGGGCACGGTGGCTCATACCTGTCATCCCAGCACTTAGGGAGGCCGAGGTTGCTGGATCATCTGAGGTCGGGAGTTTGAGACCAGCCTGACCAACATGGAGAAATCCCATCTCTACTAAAAATACAAAAAAAAAGAATTAGCCAGGCATGGTGGCGCATGCCTGTAATCCCAGCTACTGGGGAGGCTGAGGCAGGAGAATCGCTTGAACCTGGGAGGCGGAGGTTGCAGTGAGCTGAGATCAGGCCACTGCACTCCAGCCTGGGCAATGAAGAGTGGAAAAACAAAAAAAAAAAGAGAACTCCTGATCTGTCTCAAAAATTTCTATAGACTTCCTGTCTCAGTAAATGATAATTCATTTTCTTAGTTTTTCAAATCAAAATGTTGGACTCTTCTTTTCTCATACCCCACATATAGTCAGCTATTTCTCTAAATTATTTTTAAAAATCCAACTACCTGTCACTAAACTACCATTACTTTATCATCCGGATGACTCAACGGCCTCCAATTAACCTGCAAGCCTTGGGCCCCTACATACTTTATTCTCTATGTAGCAGACCTGATTATTCCTTTCGAAATGTAACTCTCATCTTATTCCTCGGCTCAAAGCCCTCTGATAGGCTGGAGCAGTGGCTCACGCATGTAATCAGCATTTTGGGAGGCCAAGGCAGGTGGATCACTTGAGGCCAGGGGGTCAAGACCAGCCTGGCCAACATGGTGAAACCCCATCTCTCCTAAAAATAGAAAAATTAGCCAGACGTAGTGGCGGCCGCCTATAATCCCAGCTACTCAGGAGGCTGAGGCAGGAGAATCTCTTGAACCCAGGAGGCGGAGGTTGCAATGAGCTGAGATCACGCCATTGCATTCCAGCCTGGGGTGAGGGAAGGAGGCGGGGAGGGAGAAAAGGAGGTAAGAAAGGAAGGGAGGGAGCGGGGAGGAGAATGGGGGGGAGGGGAGGGGAGGGAAAAGCAAAGCAAAGTCCTCTGTTGGGTCTCCCAAATCACTCAAAATAAATGCCGAAGCCTGTGATTTGAGCAGTTAGGAACCACTAACCGGTCCCTAAGCACTGCTGCTCTTATCCCCTCTTGCCCACTCTCTTCCAGCCCACAGACCTGATCACTGTTCTCTGAACAGGACAGCAAGCTCCTCCTGCCTTAGGGCTTGTAACACTTTTGTTCCTTCTAGCTAAATGATCTTCCACCCAATACTGTATGCCCACTCTCACACTCTTCAGATCTTTTTTCAAATGCCACTCAGTGAGAACTTTCCCCACCAAGCTGGTTTAAAATAACCTCAACTGGCCCTCTCTCTGCCAGTCTTCCTTGCTTTACTCTTTTCCACAGCACTTACGACTATCTGATGGTATAGATTTTTTAAGCATTTACTCATTGTCTGTCTCCCCCTATTACAACATAGTCCCTAGGAGGAAGACGTTTTTTGACTGTTTTGATAGCTGACATTTCTCTAGCATCTGAAATAGTACCTACTACATAGCATGCAATACATACTTGTAGAATGTGAATATATCACATTGGTAGAAATGTAAATTGGTTTACTTCTTTTGAGAGCAATGTGCTTATCTCAATCAAATTTACAAACTAACTTTGACCCAGCTTTCCATTTAAAAGTAAGTGCTATGGCCGGGCACGGTGGCTCACGCCTGTAATCCTAGCACTCTGGGAGGCCGAGGTGGGTGGATCACCTGAGGTCAGGAGTTCAAGATAAGCCTGGCCATCATGGTGAAACCCCATCTTTTTCAAAAAAAAGTAAGTGCTATGTAGTTGTATCTGCATATTTCTGCAAAGCAATATAAACAAGTATACATACTTGTGTCTTCAACAGCAGAAGCCTGGAAACAACCTAAATGCCCATTAGTAGGAGACAGGTTAAATAAATTATGTGTCCACCAGGCATGGTGGCTCACGCCTATAATCCCAGCACTTTGGGAGTCCGAGGCAGGTAGATCACTTGAGGCCAGGAGCTGGAGACCAGCCTGACCAACATGGCAAAACCCCATCTCTATAAAATATACAAAAATTAGCCAGGTGTGGTGACACATGCCTGTAATCCCAGCTACTTGGGAGCCTGAGACACAAGAATCACTTGAGCCCAGGAAGTACAGGTTGCAGTAGGCCAAGACCACGCCACTGCACTGCCGCCTGGGTGACAGAGCAAAACGGTCTTAAAAAAATAAAAAATAAATTATGTGTTGACAGAGAATTCTAAGAAAAAATCTTATGTACATAATAGAATATGTAATATACCACCATTTATATGAAAAGGAAAAATGAGGACTTATATACAGACATATTTGCAGCATAGACACATAGTATGTATTGGCTTATTCCTAGGCTACCTCAAGAAGGATATACGTGACATTCTTAAACGTGAACAAAACTTTGCAAGAAACTGCAAGACTAAAAGTCAAAGTTAAGAGGAGATTTTTTTTTCGGGAGTTGTGAGGCAGGAGGATCATTTCAAGCCAGGAAGTTGAGGCTGCAGTGAGCCATGATTGTGCCATACATATATACCTCCACACATAAAAGTAGCAGAGGGAAAAACTGATTTCTAGGTCAACTTATGACAGAGGTACATGGAGGCAGAAGGAAGGGAGGCAGAGGAGTCCATGGACCTACAATGACAGAGGTGAGTGAGAAGAAAACGGGAAGTGTGAGAACAGGTATAAAATATAATTCTGAGGCATTCAGCTGCAAAAGGATGAAAGTAGTAACAAAAAGGAACCTAAATATCAGACAATATGTAAAGTCTTACAAAGTATCAAGGACAATGCATGAGGACAGGAAAAGGGACGCGGGTGAAGGAGAACAGCCACCACAGTGGCAGCACAGACAAAGCAGGAAGGCTGACGTCAGATTAGCAACAGGAGGGGCGCCTGTCCCCTCTAGAATCTGGTGAAAGAAGAAGAATAATGAAACACACAAAAATGATGGCTGGAAACATCTTTCGGACATCTCAAAAACTCACACCAAGTAATACTCCATGTCTAGGGCCTGTAAGGAAACATCCTTAGAAGCCCTCAGAGGGATCAATGCTGACTGAAAACTGTGGCCGGCCGGCCTGTCATTCACTCACCTGCACAGATCCTTCCGACTTCTTTCTCTACCATACAGTTTGTCTTCTTGCTTCAACAGAGGATCATATAACCTGCTATGGGGGAAATGACACAGCATTACAATGTTAATGTGAGCTGAACTACCATCCTAGAACTCAGATTGGTGTCTCCTGGCCTTCTGAAGGGTGAGGGTGCAATTTCCAAGGAAGCACAGAAAATAGTAATGACCTTCTGCCTTAGTGACTATAGCACACACAATCATGTGGGCAAAGGGACTGGGGTCATTTGAATACTAAACTTCAAAATCATGCTCATTAAACCACTTAAAGTCTACATACATCCAGAAATGGGAGAAAGGGAGAATTAACTTTCAGAATTTTACTTATACAGGAGAGCTGTTCACACCTTGTGTGAGTGATTGTTGTTTTTCTCTAGCACCACACTCCCACGCAGGTTCCTGAGAGGATTTTAACTATGGCCCTTATTCGTGGATGAATTCAGTACTCATGTCTTTAACAACATGTTCCTATCAGAACTAAAGCACATGGGCACAATGTGTAGGAGGTTGTTCTGACAGTATTCAACAATAAAAATGCAAACATTTTCCTCCTGGAGTCCTAGTATTTATCTTCTTTGCATTATTCTGAGTGAAATCATTTCATTTTTTTTTTTTTTGAGATGGAGTTTTGCTCTTGTTACCCAGGCTGGACTGCAATGGTGCGATCTCGGCTCACTACAACCTCTGGTTCCCGAGTTCAAGCAATTCTCCTGCCTCCGCCTTCCAAGTAGCTGGGATTACAGGCATGTGCCCACCATACCCAGCTAATTTTCTATTTTTAGTAGAGCTGGGGTTTTTCCATGTTGGTCAGGCTGGTCTCGAACTCCTGACCTCTGGTGATCCGCCCACCTCGGCCTCCCCAAGTGCTAGGATTACAGGCATGAGCCATGGCGCCTGGCCCCTCAAAATATTTTTAATTAATAGCAGACATTATTGGGATGACTGACCAAATTTGAATATGGACTTTGGATTAAATAATACTAATGTATCAATGTTAAACTTTCTGATTTCATCGCTGTACTGTAGTTATGAAAGAGATTGTTTTAGTTCTTGTAAAATTCATGCTGAAGTATTTATAGATAAAGGAAGCATGTCCACTAGTTTCAAATAATTCGGGAAAAAAATATACACATTTGGAGAAAGAGCAAAGGAAAAATAAAATGAAAACCAAAATGTAAATGACTGGTGAATTTGGGTAAAGGATATGAGACCTCTCTGTACTATTCCAACTCTTCTATAAAATTGAAATCACATAAAAAAGCATAATCACAAAAAGTTAAGTTTCTATTACACATATATCCGCCCCCCATCCACAATATAAGTTGAAAAAGCTTGATCACCAATTCCTGATGGGGTGTGTCAGAGAGATAGGTTCAGAGCAAGAGTTAAACAGAAACATGCATGACAGAAACACGAGATGGTGAGTTGGCTGGAAGCAACTTGCAGGAGGGAGATCAAGTTTGAGATTCTGTACATTCAGGGTATAGGTTTCTGAACACATGCAGGCAGACAGATCCATTAGGCCGCTGGATATGCAGATGGAGAGCTCAGAATAGGGCTAGAACAGAAATGGGAACTTGCCAGTTGTCAGACTGTCGCTACTGCTGAAAACACAGGGAAAATGTTACTGTGGGCTGGGCGCAGTGCTCATGCCAGTAATCCCAGCACTTTGGGAAACTGAGGTGGGCAGATCGGTTGAGCTCAGAAGTTCAAGACCAGCCTGGACAACATGGTGAGACTTCGTCTCTACAAAAAAAAAAAACACAAAAAATTAGCAGGGTATGGTGGTGCTCGTCTGGTCCCAGCTACTTGGAAGGCTGAGACAGGAGAATTGCTTGAGCCTGAGAGGTGGAGGTTGCAGTGAGTTGTGATGATGCCACTGCCCTCCAGCCTAGATGACAAAGCAAGACCCTGTCTCAAAAAATAAAAAATACTGGAATGTAGGATTTG
This sequence comes from Cheracebus regulus, assembly GCA_963574635.1. Lineage (NCBI taxonomy): Eukaryota > Metazoa > Chordata > Mammalia > Primates > Pitheciidae > Cheracebus > Cheracebus regulus. The sequence continues at coordinate 57,512 of CAUYQU010013191.1, read as the reverse complement.
CAGAAAAAATTAAAAAATAGTAAAAAAAAATTTTTTTAATAAAAAATAAAAATAAATAAAATTACAAAGCAGGGGCCAGGCTTGGTGGCTCATGCCTATAATCCCACCACTTACAGAGGCTGAGGTGGGCAGATCATTTGAGCCCAGGAGCTCAAGACCAGCCTGCACAACAAAGTGAGACCTCATCATAGCAAAAAAAAAAAAAATACAGGGCCGGGCGCGGTGGCTCATGCCTGTAATCCTAGCACTTTGGGAGGCCTAGGTGGGTGGATCACCTGAGGTCAGGAGTTCAAGGCTAGCCTGGCCAACATGGTGAAAGCCCATCTTTATTAAAAAATAAAAATTAAAAAAAGAAAGAAAGAAAGAAAAAATACAGAAAACCAGCCAGGTGTGGTGGTATGCACCTGTAGTCCCAGCTACTTGCGAGGCTGAAACAAAAGGACTGCTTGAGTCTGGGTGGCTAAAGTTGCAGTGAGCTGGAAAAAAAAAAAAGGATCACAAAGCAGATGAAAACTGAAACATAAAATCAGCTTAAGGCACAAAAATTGTTTAAAGTAAGCAAAGCTATAAATAGATCACAAAAAATAAAAAGAGGAAATGGTAAAGAAACAGTCACTCAAAAGAAGGGAATGGACAGAAAACAGAAGAATAGGAATGGACATCTTGTTTTTGTCCCATTGGATTTTTTAAGGACACGTTAACAAAATTTTGAGGGACTTTTGTTTCCTCAATTAATAGATTTTTCCTGGTTGTTGCACCTGGGCTATAGCAGTGTCCTCAGTCTTTCTGCTCACACCCCCAGAGACCCAGGCAGCATGAGTAATCTACATTCATATAATCATAATCTATATCTGACTACAAAAGCTAGCATCTTATCTAACATAAAAACATCGAAAAGCAAATCATGATAAAAATAATAGAAAAACATTGAAGGCATTTCTTTTTTTTATAAAATAAAAAAAATAGAGATGGGGTTTCACCATGTTGGCCAGGATAGTCTCGATCTCCTGACCTCGTGATCCACTCGCCTCAGCCTCCCAAAGTGCTGGGTTTACAAGTGTGAGCCACCGCGCCCTGCCAGGCATTTCTATTAGATTCTAAACAAACAAGAATACCCACTGCCTCAATTACATAATCCAATTACAAATAACGAAGTAAGGAAAGCAGGGAATGATATTAATATGTAGAAATCAATAGTTTCACATATACCAACAATGATTACATTCATAATAGCAACATAAAACAAAATATCTAGAAATAAACTTAGTAAAACATGTTCAAGGCCAGGCAAAGTGGCTCAAGCATGTAATCCCAGCACTTTGGGAGGCCGAGGCAGGCAGATCACGAGGTCAGGAGTTCAAGACCAGCCTGGCCAATATGGTGAAACCCCCATCTCTACTAAAAATACAAAAATTATCTGGGCGTGGTTGCATGCACCTGTCCCAGCTACTCGGGAGGCTGAGGCAGAATAATCACTTGAACCCGGGAGGTGGAGGCTGCAGTGAACTGAGATCATGCCACTACACGTCAGAGACTCTGTCTCAAAAAAAAAAAAAAAAAGGAAGCATTTAAACTTGTATGAAAAAAATTTTAAAACATCCCAGAGGACCCAAAACAAAATCAGTATACCTATCACATACATGAACAGGAATATTTAATGTTCCTATCCCCAAGTTATTTTATAAATTTAATGCAAGCCTAATAAAAATAACAAATAACAAGTTCTTCCTTTTCTCCCTCTGGAACTAGACAAGCTAATCCTAAAATTTACAAGAAAAAGAAGCAAGAACAGCCAGGAAACTCTGAAAATGATGAGCAATTAGAAGGCTAGCCACACCACAAAGTAAAACACAATGATAAAGCCTCAATAGTAAAAAGATAAATATCAGTACATGAATGCAGACTGGAAGATGGATGAAAATATGAAGTCCAGAAACAAACCAAATATATGTGAGAATTTAGTATATAATCAAATGGTATCTTAAAAATAGTAAACATGAGACCCTTTATTTTTTCTAATTTTTTTTTTCTGAAACAGAGTCCAGCTCTGTTGCCCAGGCTGGAGTACAGAGGCACAATCTCGGCTCAAAGCAACCTCCACCCTCCCAAGTTCAAGTGATTCTCTTGTCTCAGCCTCCCATGTAGCTAGAATTACAGGCATGTGCCACCACGCCCAGCTGATTTTTTGTATTTTTAGCAGAGACAAGGTTTCACCATATTGGCCAGGCTGCTCTCCAACTCCTGACCTCAAGTGATCCACCCACCTTGGCCTCCCAAAGTGCTGGGATTACAGGCATCGAGTCACTGCAGTGGGCCAAGTAAGACCTTTTAATAAATGATGTCAAAGAACTGGTCAGCCAATTGGAAAAAGGTAAAGCTGGATGCATATCTGATAGCATATACCAAGCATATATCCGTTAAAATCTAAACGGATTATAAATTAAAATAAAAACAAAACCTTATAAAAACTATAACTCTGACTTGGGAGGCCAAGGTAGGAGGATCACTTGAGCCCATGAGCTTGAGACCAGCTTAGGCAACACAGGGAGATCTCATCTCTACAAAAAATTTTTTTAAAAATTAGTGAGGATATGGAGGCTGCAGTCAGCTGTGATCATGCCACTGCACTCCAGCCTGGAGATCAAGATCCCAACTCTAAAACAAACAACAAAAATCTATAACTTTATAAGCTAAGAATTTGAACATACAGGTGAAACTTAAGAGTGGAAAAAGCTTTCAGACTATAACCATAAATTAAAAGATGGATGAATCTAACTGCATAATTTGTTATTTGTATTAAATATAACTAGATTAATTTTTTTTTTTTTTTGAGATGGAGTCTCGCTCTGTCACACAGGCTGGAGTGTGGTGGTGCAATCCTGTGCATGACAGTGCCTGGCTAATCTTTTTGTATTTTTAGTAGAGAGGGGGTTTCACCATGTTGGCCAGGCTGGTCTTGAACTCCTGACCTCAAGTGATGTGCCCACCTCAGCCTCCCAAAGTGCTGGGATTATAGGCGTGAGCCACTGCACCTCGCCAAATTTTTTTTAAAAAAATAAAAAGAAAACCGTAGCCACCATGGTGGTTCACTGCCTGTAGTCCCAGCTACTTGGGAGGCTGAGAATTGCTTGAGCCCAGGGGTTCAAGGCCAGCCTGTGCAACACAGTGAGACTTTGCCTCTAAAAAAATACATAAATAAAATCCTCTTTGATGTGGTGTGGGGATGTCTCTGTGCTCACCAACCACAGGGGGCTCATTCTAAGCACAGCTATGTAAAAAATTAACTATTATTACTAAATTAAATTTAAACAAAACCTCTTGATTCTGTAAGATTAAAAAATAAAAAAACCACTGTCAAAATGCAAACAAAAAACTTAAAAAAAAAAAAAACAAAACACCCACTCATTTCATTTAAGGCTAACGTTTGTAATGTATAAACAGCTCCTCAAAGGAAAAGACACCCCATAGGAAAACTGTGAAAAGGATACAAATAGACAGTTCCTAGATTAATACCTATGGGCCTTTAACATATGAAAAACACTCACTCATAAGAAGGGATGTAAATGAAACCTACACTGAAGTGCCGATTGTCACTTATGCCCCTGGCAAAATATCAAATATTCAACACTGCACTCATGGTGTGCTTGAGAAGGTGCTCTTGCACATGGCTCATGGGAGTGTAAGTACTTACCCGCTGGGCAGTGCCATTTGTATTAATAGCAATCTAGTTTACAGCTACTCCTGTGTCAGTACAAAATGGCGCACATAAAAAAATTATTCTTTACTGCATTGTTAGCAACAGCAGAAGACTGGCAACACTCCAAGTGCTCAACAACAGGATTAACTGAATCAACTATGACGAATCCAAACAATGACATCTTATTTATACATTAGCTAAAAAAACATTTTTTTTTTAAAGGTTATGATTAAGAAGGGACATCTCAGCTGGGTGCAGTGGTTCATGCCTGTAATCCCAACGCTTTGGGAAGCCAAGGGAGAAGGACTGCTTGGTCTCAGGAGTTTGAGCCCAGTCTGGGAAACACAGTGAGACCTCGTCTCTACAAAAAGTAAATAAGCCAGGCATGGTGAAGTGTGCCTGTGGTCCAGCTACACAGAAGGCTGAGGCAGGAGGATCACTTCAGCCCAGGAGCTGGGAGGCTGCAGTATGCCATGTTCACACCACTGCACACCAGCTTAGGTGAAATATGATATACTATCTTTTATGTAAGGAGTGGGGGAAATAGGCGTGAAGAGAAATATATACTAGTGACCCAACAAAAAACCCACTTGCAGGATAAACCAGAAACAATCAAACAAAAAAGACATGTTTACATAAGACAAAGAAGAATGTGACTGGGGGAAGGGAGCAGAATGAGCTATCTCTGTGAGATGTATCTTTGTTGAATCATAGAAATATATTACCTACTTCAATAGTAATCAAATCCATTTTTTAAAAAGCAGTCCCTTAACTTGAAAACAACAAACGAACCCAACTGTATGTTGACTTCGTAACATAATTCCTCAGAAAAAGGATTTCAAATGACTTTAGAACAGAGTTCTTTGACTACCCATCTTTAGACGGATGCATTTTAAAAACTGGGCTCGGTGACTCATGCCTGAAATCCCAGCACTTTGGGAGGCCAAGACAAGTGGATCACTGGAGGTCAGGAGTTCGAGACCAGCCTGGCCAACATGATGAAACTCTTGAGTCTACCAAAAATACAAAGTTAGCTGGACGTAGTGGTAGGCACTATAATCCCAACTACTTGGGAGGCTGAGGCAGGAGAATCACTTGAACTGGGAAGGCAGATGCTGCAGTGAGTCAAGATCATGCCACTGCATGAACCACTGAACTCTTTCACGCCACTGGGCAAAAGAGTAAGACACTGTCTCAAAAAAAAAGAAAAAAGAAAAAAAAAAAGAAAAATACATTTTAAGAACAAAAATAGCTACATACATTAAAGAAAGAATTTTTTAACATGATACAGTATGTTCATGGTTACTACTAATATCAGCATTGTTATTGAAATCATTTACTTTCTTTATGTTATTTTTTTGAAGACAGAGTTTCCCTCTTGTTGCCCAGGCTGGAATGCAATGGGGGGACCTGGGGAACCTCTGCAACCTCCATCTCTGGGGTTCAAGTGATTCTCCTGCCTCAGCCTTCCAAGTAGCTAGGATTACAGGCATCAGCCACCACGTCCAGCTAACTGTGTATTTTTAGTAGAGACAGGGTTTCTCCATGTTGGTCAGGCTGGTCTCAAACTCCCAACCTCATGTGATCCGCCCACCTTGGCCTCCCAAAGTGCTGAGATTATAGGAATGAGCCACTGCTCCCGGCCTGAAACCATTTTCTTTATATTGCAGGATAAAGCAAGGAAATTAAGTACTTATATAACTTGTTTCAAAATTTTTACTATAAAATACAACTAGGAGCTAAGAAATTAGGTAAAAATACTATAACATTTAAACTGAATTAGAAATATAATATGAACTCATGATTTAAAAAAATACATTTAAAATGCCCTTAAAACAATGTTACCCCTGGGCAATGGGCACATCCTGGATCTTGTCTCTAATACCTTTCTCCAATAAAAGGAACCAGAGCTCCTTGGAGAAATGGCCAATTCCAAGTCTGGGAGGAAGGTACAAGTAAGCCTGCAGTGCAGGAAAACTTTCCAAGATAAATCATGTCAGTCAAAATGAGTCAAGAATGACCTGAAGAAGTGTCCACTGGCCTCAAAAAGTGCAGCTGATTCTAGAACACACTAAATATACACAACTTTAGGATGATGTTTAAAAAAGAAAAAACCAGGGGTGAAAAAAGATCCAATTTGACATAATGACAATCACGTAAATGAGGCCAGGCACGGTGGGGTTCAGGCCTGTAATTCCAGTACTTTGGGAGGCCGAAGTGGGAGGATCACAAGGTAAGGCATTCGACACCAGCCTGACCAGTATGGTGAAACCCCATCACTACTAAAAATACAAAAAACAGAAAGAAAGAAAAAAATTAGCTGGATGTGGTGGCACACCTATAATCCCAGCTACTCAGGAGGCTGAGGCAGGAGAATCGTTGGAACCTGGGAGGTGGAGGGTGCAGTGAGCCAAGATCTCGCCACTGCACTCCAGCCTGGGTGACAGAGCAAAACTTTGTCTCAAAAAATAATGAATAAAATTTTTTTTTAAAAATCACATAAATGCAAAAGGAATAAAAGACGAGAGAAATTAAGTTAAGACTACACTTCCAGGAGTAGTTTCTGGTTTGTTCCTAGAAGTTTCTCCTAACATACAGAGTACTATATTTTTATACAAAAAAAATAATAATAATAAAACAGAAAAACACTTTACAAGTCCTGTAGAAATTTACTCATTCAGTCAAGAATTATTTATTGGTGTTAAAACCATCCACTAAATGACTGATGGGGAATGAACAAAGTAAACAACATTTTGGTCAAAGGGAAGTAACAATCACCAGCCATATGGTATATCTCTCCTAATGGTATGCAATTTGAAGTATGTAAGATCACGTCTGATGTATTCTGGCCAAACATTCACCACAATTAGAATTTTTTAAAAAAATCATTAGAGATTCTGAATCAGAACCATGTGAAAGTAATCACAGAACAAATCTCCCAAAGTAAAAGGTAGTGATGACTCTCTAAAGATAACTATAACTCAAACACAGAAATCTAACTTCCAGTCTGCGCAAAATAGTTAAGACCCCATCTCTACAAAAAAATTTTTAAAAGTTAGCAGGCCATGGTGGCACACACCTGTAGTCCAACCATCGGGGTGGGGGGTAGGGTTGAGGTGGGAGGATCACTTGAGCCCAGGAGGTGGAGGCTGCAGTGAGCTGTGATCGCACCACGGCACCCAGCCTGAGCCACAGAGTGAGACCCCATCTCAAAAAAAAAAAAAAAAAAAAAACTTCCTCATTCTAATTAAAAAAGTCAACATCCACAGAAAATTTTAAGTAAAAAAATTAAAATATAGAAATATTAATAAGAGAAGTACATCTACATATCTTATTCTTTCAGAAATTCCTACCAGACACAGTACTAATGTCTGGACTATAATATTTTCTGAGGAAGCATTTTTTTGCAGATAGTAATAAAAAGTACTAGTATTTAACATTTATGAAGTACTTACTACACACTGGACACTATTCTTAGAACTTTACACGTATGAACTTCTGGAGCTGCACAACCACCATTTGAATCAAATGTTGCTATTATCTCTATACTATGAAATCAGAAACTGAGGCACAGGTTTAAGTACCTGCCTGAGATCCCCAAGGTACAAAGTGAGTCTGGGTTCTTGGCCTATGTCTTCCTTAAAAAGAAAAAATTATCTCACGCCTGTAATCCCAGCACTTTGGGAGATCTGAGGCGGGCGGATCACGTGAGGTCAGGAGTTTTGAGACCAACCGGGTCAACATGGTGAAACCCCATCTCTACTAAAAATACAAAAATTAGCCGGGAGTGGCAACGTGCCTATAATCCTCCCACCTCAGCATCCCAAGCAGCTAGGACTACAGGAAATGTTCCTATGTCGCCCAAGCTGGTCTCTAACTCCTCCTCCTGCCTTGGCCTCCTAAAGTGCTGGGATTACAGATGTGAGCCACCAAGCACGGCCTGAGGCTTTGTATTTTAAAATGTGTTAGGTTCTCACCTCCCCACACTTGAATGGCTTTTCTTTTTCAGTTCCTTACTGGCTCTTGTGGCTTGTCTGCTTTTCCATATTAAGTCTAGAATCGCTTCCCCTAGTTCCAAAAGAGAAAAGTCTTTCCATACGTTTGTTAGGACCACATTCTTACTATTTGAGACAGAGTATCTCTCTTGTCCAGGCTGGAGTGCAGTGGCACAATTTTGGCTCACTGCAACCTCCGTCTCCTGGGTTCAAGCAATTTTTCCCGCCTCAGCCTCCGCAGTAGCTGAGATTACAGGCGCCCGCCATCACACTCGGCTAATTTTTTTAAGTAGAGACGGTGTTTCACCATGTTGGCTGGCCTAGTCTCGAACTCCTGACCTCAGGTGATCGGCCCGTCTCAGCCTTCCAAAGTGCTAGGATTACAGGCATAAGCCACCGCGCCAGGCCAAGATCACATTAAACTAATACATTTACTTAAGTTTGCGCACACTTCTTAATGTCACATGGTATATTTATTTGTTTACATTTGTTATGCCCCTTAGTATTTTAAAGTTCTTTCCTAATAGTTTTGAATCTTTCTTAAGTTTATTCTACAATACTTTATCTTTTTACTGCTACTGTAGATATTAGTTTTCTTCAATTATGTATTCTAACTGATATTTGTAAATTAGAAAGCTATTTATTTGTAGATATTAATTTGGTACCCAATTAAACTTTTTATAATTTAAAACTATGTAAAGACGACGGTGGGTGATTTCCTTAGGAAACGTATCTCTGCAGACGTAAGTAGTTTTCTCTATTACTCCACAAAATCCATACAACCTGAGGACACCTCGACTTATTAAGAAATTAAGACACCTAGGATTTAATCCAGACTCATGGATAAACACTGCAACAATTAAAATTTTCTTCAAAAAAATGAGGATAACTGTGCCTAATCTAAAACCTTTGACTCCCTTATCCTGGGCTGCGTTATATGGCATTGCTTCTCAAAATGTACAATGCTATTTAGTTTAGGGCTTTGCTTAACAGCCTTATTAAAGGACCTAAGATTTGGGGATCTAAACAGTCTAAAGCAGGCATCCCGAAACAGTTCCTTTGAAACACTCTCGTTAAAAGAAAAAAGTCACAGTGATTTGCATTCCACTCCAATTAAAAAGAAATGCTTTTACATAAAAACTCGTTTTTAAATTATTCACCACTTAGCTTTTCCATCCCTTCAATTTTCAAGTAAAACAGATGCTCCAGGAAGATGGCACCGTTATAATTATCAGCACTTTCGACAAGGGAAGTGCAGCTCAAACGTTATACCTCAACGTTGGTCTCCTACATCTCCCTCTTAGGCATAATCACACACAATTCCGCACCCAGTTTCACATTCACTCAACAATCCCAAACATCGGGTCAAACTTTGCGGTCAAACTCAGGGTCACACTCGCTCAAATCTGCCTCAGAGGCCCCCACCTCCGCCCCGCACGTAGGCCAGAATCTCTCAGACCGACTCCCTGCCCTCGCGCCGCGCCCCTAAAGATCAGGAATCCTCCCCTTTAACCTCCCCGGTCCGACCGACCCGAGACGCCCAGATCCCACCTCCTACTTTCGCGCCACGTGGACCCAGGGGCCGTACTGACCCGCGGACAAAGACCAAAATGTCCACTCGGTGCGCTGCGCCTGCGCACTCCGAGGGCGAGGAAACACTCCCAGAAGTCTCCGCGACGCCACCCGCCTCGGTCACCGCGGCCAGGCCCAGGCTGGTACCAGATTACCTTCTATTACCAGCAACGCCGCTTCTTAGGCCTTGGACTACATTTCCCTTGAGGCTTTGCTGGTAGGCTCTCCGTCTCCTCCCTTCCCCCAAACTTGGCCGCCTCCTCCTATGACGAGGGGGCTCTTGAAGTAAGTAGTTCTTTAGTGACAGATGAGCTGAAGTTTGCTGGAGCGTCTGGAGTAGCGACGCCCTCTTCGAAGCCTCTTGGGCACAATGTCAAAACAGGTCAGGCCCCTACTCAGAGGTAGGAGAACGCCATTTTGTCCGTGGCCGATCTGGCTCTGGACTACAATTCCTAGACCCCACAGCGGTCTGACGTTACGTTGTTCTTGACGTCCTGGCGAGCTCGTTAACTCCGCAAGGACCCGGACGCGACCAGGGGAGGCAGAAGGTGAGGGGTCTGGGAGTCCTGGGCGGGGCCGGGGCGTGTCCGGAGCTTCGGATCTGTGCGCGCAGGCGGGAGCGGGCTTGCGGATGCGCTGTTCTGAATGTGTCTTTGTGGCTGTATGGTCGAGTGTGAGTGTCTGTGACTGTGCGGGTGTAACCGCCTGTCTCCAGGGTGTCTTATCTGGTGGTTTTTGTGTAATCACATGTGATAGTATCAGGGTGCAGGGTCCTTGTGACCAGGGGTGATATTGCGTGTGTCCCCGTTGTGTATGTGGCCTGTTCGCCCTGTTCCTGGGGTGTGAGTACAGTTTTGACTATGTGACCAGTGCGGGTGTGTGCGGTTGTGATTCATGTCTCCAAGGTGGGTGCGTAGTTTTGGTTGTGTGACACTGTGGCCGTGTGCAATTGCCTGTGACTGTGGTGACGCCACGTGTGTATTCCTGTGTCCCTTGGTGTGTGTGTGTGTGGTGCCGTGTATGCGGGAGTGGGGTGCCACTGCTTGTGTGGGTTGCTTGTGTGTGACTGTGTGTGTCCACAGTGAATGTTCAGGTGTGACTGGGTACCATAAAGTACCAGTGATGGCGTGTGTCCCCTGAGTGGGTGTGTGATTGTGACTATACAAGGCATTTGTCAGTATTGGTTTGGGGAGCTTATGACTATATGGGAGTGACTGTATCACAGTGGAGAGTAGATTGTGTGACTGTGTGTCTCTTAGTGGGTGTGTGATTGTGACTGGAAAGGTATGGAGGCATCTGTGATTGTGTCCTATTTCTCAAGAGTGGATGTAGGGTCAGGCGTGGAGGCTCACACCAGCACTTTGGGAGGCTGAGGTGGGAGGATCACTTGAGCCCAGGAGTTTGAGACCAGCCTGGCCCATACAAAAAAATTAAAAATTATCTGAGTGTGGTGGCCTGTGCCTGTGGTCCCAGCTACTGGGAAGCTGAGGTGGGAGGATCTCTTGAGCCTGAGAGGTCAAGGGTGTGGTGAGCCGTGTTTGAACCACTGCATTCCAGCCTGGGCGACAGAGTGAGACCCTGTCTCAAAAAAATAAAAGAGTCGATATGTCATGTTTGTGTGACACTGACTATAGGTCCAGCACCAAGTGTGCCAGTGACTCTAGTGCTTGACCCCTGCAGAACATTTGAAGTTAGGACAGATTTTGGCCCTGGACAATAGTGACCTCAGCCTTCTCGAGAGACCCTGGATTTAGGCAGATGCCCGGTCTTCTCTGACCACATCCCCTGTGTGGTAGGGAAGTGGGATGTTGGTTCAAAAATGGCCTGATTGTTCATGATTGCTTTCTCTTAACCCTGCTCCAAGAAAGGTGTCAAGTTCAAGTACATCAGGTTTTATTCTTTCCCTGAAATCCTTCTTGTTTTTCAGGACGTGCTTTTCCTTCCTTCTTCTGAAACATCAGAACCACCCCCACCATCACCCACACCCCCACCAAAGTAACCTGGTCTCCACTATTTGCCACAGGAGTAATTTACTGGATGCCTTGGAGATGGACTGAAAGGCCCGTATCCTCCCTGCATATCTAATGTTCTTTTAATTTTTTTCTTTTCATTTTGAATTAAGATTTTAAAATGTTACAAAAATACAATTCCCACATACTATTTTTTTTTTTTTTTTTGAGACAGAGTCTCGCTCTGTTGCCCAGGCTGGAGTGCAGTGGTGCCATCTTGGCTCACTGTGACCTCTGCCTCTCGGGTTCAAGCGATTCTTTTGCCTCAGCCTCCCAAGTAGCTGGGATTACATGCATGCGCCACCACACCCAGCTAATTTTTGTATTTTTAGTAGAGATGGGGTTTCACCATGTTGGCCAGGCTGGTCTTGAACGCCTGACCTCAGGTGGTCTGCCTGCCTCAGTCTCCCAAAGTACTGGGATTTTAGGCATGAGCCACCACGCCCAGCCCCCATTCTTTCTATCCAGTTCCCACTTGCTTATTTAAGTAACCAGTCTTGTTACTTGTTTGGTTTTATGATTAAATAAATGTAACATAAAATTTACCATTTTAGGGTGCAGTGGCTCACTCCTGTAATCCCAGCAGTTTGGGTCGAGGTGGGAGAACTGTTTGAGCCCAGGAGTTTGAGACCAGCCTGGGCAACATGACGAAACCCCATCTCTACAAAAAATTAAAAACTAGCCAGATGTTTTGGTACATGCCTGTAGTCCCAGCTATTTGGGAGGCTGAGGTAGGAGGATCTCTTGAGTCTGGGAGGTCAAGGTTGCAGTGAGCTGTGATCATGCTACTGCACTCCAGCCTAAGTTACAGAATGAGACCCTGTCTCAAAAAAATAAATAAATAAAAATAAAAACACTGGGAAAGGGTTTTTGGTTAGAGTTTCTACTCAGAGTGGTTGCTTTTTCAGGAAGAGATTACTAAGATTAAGTTGAAGATTCCTATACCTGTCTAGCTCCCATAACTTGGCCAGCTTCTCCCGGGCCTTTGTGATGTGGGATCTTGAGCTCTAAAGAACATCTGTGAATGCAGACAAGGAACATTTAGAGAGAGAGCTTCAAGTTTTACTAGGTGTAGATAGCTCAACTTTCCAGAAGGATTTGTACAAAGTTTTGATGTTAGAGATCTAAAACAGTATGGTTTTGTGGGTCAAAATCAACTTGTAGGCTGGGCACAGTGGCTCACACCTGCAATCCCAGCACTTTGGGAGGCTCAGGTGGGAGGATCACTTAAGGCCAGGAGTTCAAGACCAGCCTGAGCAACATATTGAGACCCTGTTGTTACAAAAAAATTTTAAATTAGCCAGGTGGGCTGGGTGTGGTGGCTCATGCCTGTAATCTCAGCACTTTGGGAAGCCAAGGCAGGCAGATCATGAGGTGAGGCGATCGAGACCATTCTGGCCAACTAAAAATACAAAAAAAAATTAGCGGGTATGATGGTGTGCACCTGTAGTCCCAGCTACCTGGGAGGCTGAGGCAGGAGAATTGCTTCAACCCGGGAGGCAGAGGTTGCAGTGAGCCAAGATCGTGCCACTGCACTCCAGCCTGGTAACAGAGTGAGACTCTGTCTCAAAAACAAACAAACAAAACCAGCCAGGTGTAGTGGTGTACATGTGGTCTCAGCTACTTGGGAGGCTGAAGCGGGAGAATCACCTTAGCCCAGGAGGTTGAGGCTGTGATCACACCACTGCCCTCCAGCCTGGGTAAGAGTGAGATCCTGTCTCAAAAAAAAAAAAAAATCGTCCTGTAACTCATAATCCGAATTTTGTTTCACAATGTGGGTATGCAAACAACCCCTTTGAGACATATAGAGCTGGAATTGGACAGCTCTGCTGTTATTTCTGAAGCTTCCTCTTTTTTAAAATTGCTCTTTCTCATATTGACCAAGTGTCTGAGTCTGAATTTTTATGTCGTCAAAGTATAGCCTAATTGGTGTACTGGTTAGGACAGGCTAAGTTATGCTGTGGTGGCAAACAACCCCTGAAAGTGAGTGGCTTACAGAATAACATTCTATTTCTACTCATGTACATACCTACTGTGGATCAGCAGAAACAGGGTTCCATACCAAAGAAGGCCCCACCACCCTCTGGCTGTACCATCTTAAACACAGATGGTCACCACATCCACGAAGAGGAAGATTGGAGAATTGTGCAGTCTTTCTGGTGTCAGCTGAGTGACAGTTATCACCTCAGCTGAGATTTCATTGGCTAAAAGCAGTGCATGGCTCTGCCTAAGTGCAAGGGACTGGAAAATGTCATTTTCTATGTGCCCAAAACTGGATAATGGTGAAACATTAGTAACATCTACCACACTGGCTAAGACCCATTTCTTTTTCTGTATTTAGGAAGTTGCTTCTGTAAATTAGATGTGATTTCTTTTTGGAGCAAGGACATCCCTGGACTGTGGAAAGAGGGTTGACAAGGAGCCCGTGCACAAGCCAGCGAGGGGACCGAGAAAGCAGGAACTGAGGAAGCCTTTCAGATGAAAGGTCACCTCTGTGTAAGGCCAGGACACACCCCTTAAAGGCTTTAGCACAGAGAAAATCAAGCTTCAATATGCAGGTTCCCAAAGGTACCTCACTGCCACTCATGAATCATCTATTCATAGCTCCTTTTATAATCTACTCCCCCATCGAGGCGAATTAATTGTATTACTTTTCATTATAGAATATATGCTTGCTGGGTACAGTGTGGCTCATGTCTGTAATCCCAACACTTTGGGAGGCCAAGGTGGGCGGATCACTTGAGGCCAGGAGTTTGAGACCAGCCCGGCCAAAATGCTGAAACCCCGTCTCTACTAAAACTACAAAAATTAGTCAGGCCTGGTGGTACGCACCTGTAATCCCAGCTACTCTGGAGGCAGAGGCAAGAGAATTGCTTGAACCTGGGAGGTGGAGGGTGCAGTGAGCTGAGATCATGCCATTGCACTCCAGCAAAGTGAGACCCGGTTTCAAACATACACATGTGCACCCATGCATGTGTGCACTTGAGGGAAAAACTTGAATATATAGAAAAAAAAGAAAGATCCCCCTTAATCATATCACATAGAGACAAATAGTCAAATTTAATTGAAAATCCTTTTAGTCCATCTTCTATGCTGCATACACACAAGCATACATGTGTAAATATGTATATTTTTCTTGTAAGTATAGGATTACACTACACTTGCTATTTTGTAACCTACGTTTTTCACCTAATGTTATTTGTTTTACATCGTTATATCAACAAATAAAGATATGTAGGCCAGACGCGGTGGCTCACACCTGTAATCCCAGCACTTTGGGAGGCCAAGGTGGGCAAATCATGAGGTTAGGAGTTTGAGACCAGCCTGGCCAACATGGTGAAACCCTGTCTCTAATAAAAATACAGAAATTAGCCAGGTGTGGTGGTGCATGCCTGTAATCCTAACTACTCAAGAGGCTGAGGCAGGAGAATTGCTTGAACCCAGGAGGCAGAGGTTGCAGTGAACTGAAATCGTACCATTGCACTCCAGCCTGGGCGACAGAGTGAGACTCTGTCTCAAAAAAAACCAAAAAACAAAACTCTGACTTAGTCCCTTGAGATGTGGACCATTCACAGGACTCCAGACTCAGCAACTGCTAGCCCTACAGTCAGTGGGGAAGTGATGTTCTGCAGGAAAACAGTAGATGGTCAGAAGGTAGTGAGTTATCTCCATTGATTGTTCACAGTCAGTTATGGATTGAATTCCTTGTTCTATTCTTCCCCCTCTTTTTACTACTGTACTTGTCTAGTCTTAAAAAAAATAAAGAAAGCAGTAGGGAGGGCTCAGATGAGAAATAAGGAGTGCTGGCCCAAGAGGCTTCTAGAAACTGAGTTCCCTTTGAAGGCAGCACTCTGGATGTAGATGTACAGGTATGTGAGCAAGATGCCTGTATTACTGGGGCTTTCTTGCTTCTGTCTGGTGAGTCTAGCTGAGGCTGGAGGCATTGACAGAGCCTATGGTATGCATGGTGTAGCCCCATTTTGGACTTGGAAGGAGGAAGTAGAGCCAGTGACATGCCCAGGAGGTTTGCCTATTGAGCCCAGAGAAGCTAGAAGACTTCATTTAGGGATGTCTTACTCAAGGTTCAGCCTGCATAGATGGTCTGTGTTCCTAGCCTGATGGTGCTGTCCTCATCCTTAGGGGTCAAGTGGGTAAGTCTCAGTGGTAAGATCCTCATTGGTTAGCATCAACAAAATGGGGGACTGTGTCAGCCGTAATCCCTTCCTCGATGGTGCCTGGGTTCTCTGTCAGTGCTGGAGCACATCTGCCTTGAAACCATCTTGCTGCAGACTGGGCGGGGTGGCTCACACTTGTAATCCCAGCACTTTGGGAGGCCGAGGCGGGTGGATCACCTGAGGTCAAGAGTTCGGGACCAGCCTAACCAACATGGAGAAACCCCATCTCTATTAAAAATACAAAATTAGCCAGGCATGGTGGCGCATGCCTGTAATCCCAGCTACTCAGGAGGCTGAGGCAGGAGAATCGCTTGAACCCGAGAGGCAGAGGTTGTGGTGAGCTGAGATTGTGCCATTACACTCCAGCCTGGGCAACAAGAGCAAAATGCCGTCTCAAAAAAAAAAAAAAAAAAGAAACCATCTTGCCACTTTGAGTTCCTTACTGTTTAGGAAGGGACTGGGTTTTGTTAACTCTGAGGTTTGTATTTCTGTTTTTGCTTTTTTGCTGTTGTTGTTAAACCGAGTGTCACTCTCACCCAGGCTGCAGTGCAGTGGCGCAATCTCGGCTCACTGCAACCTCCACCTTTCAGGTTCAAGCAATTCTCGTGCCTCAGACTGCCAAAGTGCTGGGATCACAGGCATGAACCACCATACCTGACCAACTCTATACTTTTTTTTTTTTTTTTTGAGACGGAGTCTCTCCTTGTAGCCCAGGCTGGAGTGCATTGCTGTGATCTCAGTTCACTGCAACCTCCGCCTCCTGGGTTCAAATGATTCTTCTGCGTCAGCCTCCCGAGTAGCTGGGATTACAGGTGCCCACCACCATGCCTAGCTAATTTTTGTGTTTTTATGAGAGACAGGGTTTCACCATGTTAGCCAGGCTGGTCTCGAACTCATGATGTCATGATCCACCTGCATCAGCCTCCCAAAGTACTGAGATTACAGGTGTGAGTCACTGCACCCAGCCAACTTTGTAGTTCTTAATGTTAGTTCTTGTGTGGAAGGACATGGAGAGGGCGGGAGAAGCAGTTTTGAGACATTGGAAGTACAGTTCTTTTAAGCTCGTCTATTTGGGAGTGTGGAGGCAAGCTCGGTTTATCAGAGGTTACTCCATCTCCCCCCATTCTGCTTTTACAGGACTCTGTACTTGTCCAAAAGAAGAATCCAGAGAAATCAGAGCAGGTCAAATAGTTCTAGTTTCTCTTTTTTTTTTTTTTTTTTTTAATTTTTTTTTTTTTAAGCCTACAGCACCCGGTATTCCCAGGCGGTCTCCCATCCAAGTACTAACCAGGCCCGACCCTGCTTAGCTTCCGAGATCAGACGAGATCGGGCAAGTTCTAAAAGCCATGGCTCGGGTATGTTGAAATTTCTTCTATCCTTAGAATAATCTGTCTTTCTCCCAGATTATATGAACATTTGTGCTCTTTTTCCTGAAACTTCCCCATATCCTTCTAACAGTTCATCCATTCCAGGAGATGAGTGATGGTGCCCACGTCCCTTGGTGGTGCTCTCCTCTCCAGCACTGTCCACGTGTCTGTAGTGCTCTTAGCAGAGCATAGGCTGGGCGCAGTGGCTCACACCTGTAATCCCAGCACTTTGGGATGCTGAGGCAGGCAGATCGCTTGAGGCCAGGAGTTCAATCAAGATCATCTGAACTTGTTAAACCGAGTGTCACTCTCACCCAGGTTGCAGTGCAGTGGCGTGTAGTAGAGTGGGTGAAACCCCATCTCTACTAAAAATATAAAAAATTAGCCGGGCATGGTGGTGCGTGCCTGTAGTCCCAGCTACTCGGGAGGCTGAGACAGGAGAATCGCTTGAACCCAGGAGACGGCGGTTGCAGTTATCCAAGATTGCCCCACGCACTCCACTCTGGGCGGCAGAGTGAGACTCTGTCTCAAATAAGTAAATAAATAAATGCTCTTAGCAGAGCACCAGTACAGTAGAAATACCTTCTCTTGAGAGAAATATGAGAGTCTCCTTATCATAACTGTGGTTGAATGGGGCCAAAGATGAAATAAAATAGTTTCGTCTTTTCCATTGTCTTGGGTGATTTCTTTCTTCTATGGTTTTGTTTTTTCAGAAAGGGTCTCGCTCTGTCACCCAGACTAGAGCACAGTGGCACAATTACAGCTCAATGCAGCCTCAACCTCCCAGGTTGAAGCAGTCCTCCTGCCTCAGCCTCCCAAGTAGCTAGGACCACAGCCACATGCCACCACTCCCAGCTAATTTTTAAATTTTTTGTAGAGATAAGGTCTTGCTTTCTCCTGGACTCAAGGAATCCTCCAACCTCAGCCTCCTAGTACTGGAATTACAGGCATGAGCCACCGAATTTGGCCTCTTTATTCTATTTTTAAATGTCACTCCCTCTTTAAAAAAACCACAAAACATTTAATACTGTCAAAATATCTATACATAGATAGAGAGAGACAGAGAGATTAGATAGATAGATAGATAGAGAGAGATATATATATAATGGGCTGGACACAGTGGTGGCAGGTGCCTATAACCCCAGATACTCAAGAGGCTGAGGTAGCAGAGTTGCTTGAACACAGGAGGCCGAGGTTGTAATGAGCAAATATCATGCCACTGCACTCCAGCCTGGGTGACAGAGCAAGACTCTGTCTCAAAAAATATATATGTGTAGATAGATAGATAGATGTATAAACATATCTATAACATATATTTGGCATAAAGAATAATGAAATGAATACTATCTTAATCCATTTTTGTGTTGATATAAAGGAATACCTGAGGCTAGGTAATTTATTTAAAAAAAAAAAAAAAGGTTGAGGCCTTTGAGGATGCCTGTAGTCCTAGCACTTTGATAGGCCAAGGTGGGCAGATCACTTCAGTCCAGGAGTTTGAGACCAGCCTGGCAACATAGCAAAACCTCATCTCTACAAAAAATGTAAATATTAGCCAGGCGTGGTGGCAGATGCCTGTAGTCCCAGCTGCTCAGGAGGCTGAGGTTGCAGCGAGCTGAAATTGCGCCACTGCACTCCAGCCTGGGTGACAGAGTAAGACCTTGTCTCAAAAAGAAAAAGAGAAACAAGAAAAAAACCGGTTTATTTGGCTCACAATTCTGATGGCTGGAAAGTTCGAGATCAGGTCTCTGGTGAAGGCCTCAGTCTGCCTCCACTCATGGTGGAAGGCAGAGGTTGCAGTGAGCCAAGATCTCGCCACTGCACTCCAGCCTGGGTGAAAGAGCAAAACTCTGTCTCAAAAAAAAACAAAATAGAAAATATATTGTGTGGGGGGAATATACATAAGGGGAAGCCCATATGTGTATCACATGGCAAGAGGGGAAGCAAGACAGAGAGAAGGAAGGTGCCAGGCTCTTTTCACAACCAGCTCTCATGAGAACTAACAGAGTGAGAACCTACCTCCCAGGAGAGCATTAATCTATTCATGATGGATCCACTCCCACAACCCAAACACCTCTCACTCGGCCCCACCTCCAGCACTGGGCATCAGAGTTCAACATGCGGTTTGGAGGGGACAAACATCTAAACCATGGCAAGTTCCAATATATTCATCACCCAGATTAAGATATCACCCAAGCAACCTGCATCCCCTTTTCTGACAATATCCCTTCCCATATTCCATTCCCATTCCCACCAATGTTATGATGCTTTCAATTTTGTGTTTATCCATCCTTTGACTTTTATAATACTTTTGCCATATATGACTTCATACTAAGAAATATTACTATGGGTTTTTTTAGTTTCTTTTCTTTTTCTTTTTCTTTTTTTTGAGATGGAGTTTTGCTCGTGTTACCCAAGCTGGAGTGCAATGGCACAATCTCGACTCACCGCAACCTCCACCTCCCAGGTTCAAGTGATTCTTCTGCCTCAACCTCCAGAATATCTGGGATTACAGGCATGTGCCACCATGCCTGGCTAATTTTTAGTAGAGATAGGGTTTCACCATTTTGGTCAGGCTGGTATTAAACTCTCGACCTCAGGTGATCCAGGGTTTTCTGTTTTTAAATTTGATGTAAAATTATCATATTCTATATTTCTGTGACAATTTTTTTTTCTTGAGACCAGAATCTTGCTCTGTCATCCAAGCTGGAATGCAGTGGTGCAATCTCAGCTCAGTGCAACCTCCCGGGTTCAAACGATTCTTCTGCCTCAGCCTCCTGAGTAGCAGGGATTACAGGTGCCTGCCACCATGCCTAGCTAACTTTTTTGTATTTTTAGTAGAGACAGGGTTTCCCCATGTTGGCCAGACTGGTCTTGAACTCCTGACCTCAGGTGATCCACCCACCTCGGTCTTCCAAAGTGCTGGGATTACAGGCGTAAGCCACCACGCCTGGCCCGTGACAAAATTTTTTCACTCCACACAATATATTTACCTTTTTTTTTTTTTTGAGACATAGTTTTGCTCTTTTGCCCAGGCTGGAGTACAGGGCGTGATCTTGGCTCACTGCAACCTCCACCTTCCAGTTTCAAGCGATTCGCCTGCCTCAGCCATCCCAGGTAGCTGGGATTACATGCACCCACCACCATGCTCAGCTAATTTTTGTATTTTTACTAGAGACAGTGATTCACCGTGTTGCCCAGACTGGTCTCAAACTCCTGACCTCATGATCTTCCCGCCTTGGCCTCCCAAAATGCTGGGATTATAGGCATGAGCCACAGCACCCAGCCTCACACAATATATTTCAAATCATTCATGTTACATTGTATAGCACTAGATCAGCAGTTCTCAAAGTCTAGTCCAGGACAACCTTGAGCCCCTTTAAAAGGTCTGCAAGGTCAAAATCATTATTATTATTGTTATTTAAAGTGAACAGAGATGGAGTCTCTATGTTGACCAGGCTGGTCTCAAACTCCTGGCCTCAAGCAATCCTCTCATCTCAGCCTCCCAAAGGGCTGGGATTACTGGCATGAGGCACCACGCCCAGGCCATTATTATTATTTTTATTAGAGGCAGAGTCTTGCTCTGTTTCCCAGGCTGGAGTGCAGTAGCACAATCACAACTCACTGAAGCCTTAAACTCCCAGGCTCAAGTGATCCTCCCACCTCAGCCTCTTGAGTAGCTGGGACTACAGGTGTGCACCACCAGACCCATATAATTTTTAAATTATATATATATATGATTTTAAAATTTGTATATATATATATATATAATTTATATATATATAATTTTTAAATAATATATATAATTTTTAAATATATATATATATATATCTCAAATCCTCAATCCTGCAACCTCAAATCTTTGGGAGGCCAAGGCAAGCAGATCACCTTAGGTCAGGAGTTCAAGACCAGACTGGCCAACATGGTGAAACCCTGTCTCTACTAAAAATACAAAAATTAGCCAGGCATGGTGGCACATGTCTGTAATTCCAGCTGCTCAGGAGGCTGAGGCATGAGAATCACTTGAATCTGGAAGGCAGAGGTTTCAGTGAGCCAAGATCGCATCAGTACACTCCAAACTGGCTGATAGAATGAGACTGACTCTGTCTCAAAAATAAAAAATAAAAAAATAATAAATTTAAATTTATCTGATCTCAAGTGATCTGCCTGACTGGGTCCCACAAAGTGCTCGTATGACAGGCCAGCATACGAGCTGGTGTGCCACCACGCCCGGCCAAAATGTACATTTTAAAATAAAGAGTATAATTAGATTTTTTTAAAGAGACAGGGTCTCGCTATGTTGCCCAGGCTGGAGTGCAGTGGCTATTCACAGGCACGATCCCACTACTGATCAGCACGGGAGTTTTGACCTGCTCCGTTTCCAACCTGGACTGGTTCACCCCTCCTTAGGCAACCTGGTGGTCCCCCGCTCCCAGGAGGTCACCATATTGATGCCGAACATAGTGCGGACACCCAATCGGCATAGCACACTACAGCCCAAAACTGGGCTCAAGCAATCCTCCCACCTCAGCCTCAGCCTCCCGAGTAGCTGGGACTGCAGGCACGCGCCACCGCGCCTGGCTAATTAGATTTTTTATAACTTGAAAGGATGAATGCTTGAGAGGGTTGGATACCCCATTCTCCATGATGTGCTTATTTCATACTGCATGCCTGTATCACAACATCTCATATACCCCATAAATATATACACCTACTATGTACCAACAAAAATTAAAAATTAAAAAATAATAACATAGGATATGTGAAATCTTCATGGTTTATTATATGCTTGTTAATATTCATACTTCACTATCCACTTCTCCTTGTTCCTGACATCAGAAAGCTGATGGAGGATATAACTGAATTACATAAATGTGGCCCACAACCAACATGTATGTTCAACCTCAAAATAGACCATTTTATGGTTATTCATGTCTCATACATTTCCTTGCAAGACTGAAGAGTGTTCCATCACTAAAATTCCCAATCACACCCACCTTCCTGAAGGTCTCACAAAATAGATGTTACCACATATAGAGATCAAGACCAATCACTACAGCTCCTACCATGTCAACGTGGAGAGAGAAGGGTGTGGGCTTCTATTGCAAACACCCTGATGTGGGGCAAAACATAACACCCTTTTAAATGAATCTCTCTCTCTTTCTTTCCTTTTCTTTTCTCTCTTCCCTTCCCTTCCCTTCCCTGCCCTGCCCTGCCCTGCCGTGCCCTGCCCTGCCCTGCTGCGCCCTACCCTGCCCTACCCTGCCCTTGTCACCCAGACTGGAGTGCAGTGGTGTGATCTCGGCTCACTGCAATCTCTGCATCCTAGGCTCGAGATTCCCCTGCCTGAGCCTCCTGAGTGGCTGAGACTACAGGTGGCACGCCACTGCACCTGGCTAAATTTCATTTTTTTTTTTCGTGTAGAGACGGGGTTTCACCATGTTGCACAGCCTGGTCTCGTACTCCTCAGCTCAGATGATTCACCCACCTTGGCCTCCCAAAGTGCTGGGATTACAGGGATGAGCCACTATACCCAACTTTGTGTTTTTAAATTTAAATTTAAATTTTTGTTTGTAGAGATGGGGTCTTACTACATTGCCCTGGCTGGTCTTGAACTCCTGGTCTCAAGCGATCCTCCTATCTCAGCTTCCCAAAGTATTGGAATTATAGGGTTAGCCACTGTGCCTGGCCAGAACTTTTGTTAATGCTGGTTATATCTGTCAGCATTTTGCCACCTTAGAAATTAAAAGAAAGAGGCCAGGCGTGATGGCTCACTCCTGTAATCCCAGCACTTTGGGAGGACAAGGCAGGCAGATCACCTGCGGTCAACAGTCCGAGACCAGCCTGGCTAACATAAGGAAACCCCATCTCTATGAAAAAATAACAAAAATTAGCTGGGCATGGTGGTGGGCACCTGTAATCTCAGCTACTCTAGAGGCTAAGGCAGGAGAATGAGTTGAACCTGGGAGTGGAGGTTGTGGTGAGCCAAGATCGAGCCACTGCACTACAGCCTGGAAAACAGAGCAAGACTCTGTCTCAAAAAAAGAAAAAAATGTACAGTTAAGTTACTATTGACTATAGTCACCCTGTTGTGCTATCAAATAGTAAGTCTTATTCTTTCTATTTTTTGTACCCATTAACCATCCCCACCTCCCCCTCAGCCTCCCACTACCCTTCCCAGCCTCTAGTAATCATCCTTCTACTCTCTGTGACCATGAGTTGAATTGTTTTGATTTTTAGATTCACAAATAAGTGAGAACATGCAGTTTGTCTCTCTGTGCCTGGCTTATTTCACGTAGCATAATGACCTCCAGTTCCATTCATGTTGTTGCAGGTGACCGGATCTCGTTGTTTTTGTGGCTGAATAGTCCTCTATTGTGTACCACATTTTCTTTATCCATTCATCTGTTGACAGATACTTGGGTCAATTCCAAATCTTGAGTATTGTGGACAGTGCCATGGCAAACATGGAGTGCAGATATCTCTTCGATATACTGATTTCCTTTCTTGTGGGTGTATACCCAGCAGTTTGATTGCTGGACCACAGGGTACCTCCATTTTTAGTTTTTTGAGGAACCTCCAAACTGTTCTCCATAGTGGTAGTTCTAATTTACATTCCCAACAGTAGTGTACCCTTCTCTTCACATCTTAGGTTCCCTTCTCTTCACATCTTAACCAGCATTTGTTACTGCCTCTCTTTTGGATATAAGCCACGTTAACTTACACATCGTATTTAGGCTAAGTGCACGAAAATAATGGAAGAAGATACAATATTATGCAACCAATAACAGTTCCTGCCTTTTTGCCTGCCTGGCTACCTTCCTTTCCTCCTTCTTTCTCTCTTTCTTCTTTCATTTTTATTTATTTATTTTTATTGTTTTTGAGACGGGGTCTCACTCTGTCGCCCAGGCTGGAGTGCAGTGGCATGATCTCGACTCACTGCAACCTCCACCTCCCAGGTTCAAGCAATTCTCCTGCCTTAGCTTCCTAAGTAGCTGGGACTACAGGCATGTACCATCATGCCCAGGTAAATTTTTTGTTTGTTTGTTTTTTTGAGACAGAGTCTTGTTCTGTCACTGAGGCTGGAGTGCAGTGGTGCAATCTCGGCTCACTGCAACTTCCACCTTCTGGGTTCAAGCGATTCTCATGCCTCAGCCTCCTGAGTAGCTGGGATTACAGGTGTGCACCACCATGCCTGGCTAATTTTTTGTATTTTTAGTAGAGACAGGGTTTTGCCATGTTGGCCAGGCTGGGTGTTTATTTGTTTGTTTGTTTTTTGAGACAGAGTCTTGCTCTTGTCGCCCAGGCTGGAGTGCAGTGGCTCAATCTCAGTACACTATAACCTCCACCTCCTGTATTCAAGCGATTCTCCTGCCTTAGCCTCTCAATAGCTGAAATTACAGGCATCTGCCACCACACCCGGCTAATTTTTTGTATTTTTAGTAGAGACAGGGTTTCGCCATGTTGGTCAGGCTGGTCTTGAACTCCTGACCTCAGGTGATCCACCCACCTTGGCTTCCCAAAGTGCCAGAATTTCGACCATACCCAGCTGCCAGGCTGGTCTTGACCTCAAGTGATCCACCTGCCTCAGCCTCTCAAAGTGCTGGGATTATAGGCGTGAGCCACCATGCCTAGCCTGGACTCATTTTTGAAAGATATTATTTGCCAGGCCCAAATTTGTTGTGTAAAAGTTTTGTGTATTTCACTATTTCACTTATTTATGAGACCCCACTTCGCTCTTTTCTGCTCATTCTCAGACCTTATGGAAGATAGAAGTATCCTGCCGTCTGCAGACAGTTTTATCTGTACCCACAGGAATACTCAAGATCATATAGGCCTCTAGTCACATAACTCTGCTTATTATACTTCCTTCATGGCACAGGCCTGCAGCTCTAGCTTCCTTCATGCTTCATTATCTCCTTCCTCCAGTGCCCTTCCTCATCTCCTCGTAAATGTCCTTGGCCAGGTGCAGTGGCTCAGGCTGTCATCTCAGTGCTTTGGGAGGTTGAGGCAGGAGGATCACTTGAGACTAGGAATTTGAGACCAGCCTGGGTAACATAGTGAGATTCTGTCTCTACAAAAAAATATTAAAAATAAAAATTAGCCGGGTATGGTGGCGCACCCCTGTAGCCCCAGCTGCTCTGAAGGCTGAGGTAGGAGGATTGCTTGAGCCCAGGAGGTTGAGGCTGCAGTGAGCCATGAACATACCACTGTACACCAGCCTTTGTGACTGAGCAAAATCCTGTGTCAGGAAAAAAAAAAAAAAAAACAGTCTGGGTGCAGTGGCTCACACCTATAATCCCAACACTTTGGGGAGGCCGAGTCGGGCAGATCACTTGAGACCAGGAGTTTGAGACCAGCCTGGCTAACATGGAGGAACCTTGTCTCAACTAAAAATACAAAAAACATTAGCTGGGTCTGGTGGTGGGTACCTGTAACCCCAGCTACTCGGGAGGCTGAGGCAGGAGAATCACTTGAACCTGGGAGGCAGAGGTTGCAGTGAGCCAAGATTGCACCACTGAACTCCAGCCTGGGCAACAGAGTGAGACTCTGTCTCAAAAAAAAAAAAAAAGAGAGAGAGAGAGAGAACATTGGGGCAATTAGAGCTTAATCTGTTGATTGGGAAATTATTGATACTTTTATTAAGTATGATAAATTATTAGGTGTTTTTCTAAGAAAAGTGGATAATCTGTTGGATACTAAAGTATCCGTGGTTGAAGTATTATGATGTTTGGCATGTTAGATTTGCTTCATGGTACATGTGGAGTAAAAGATAGAAAGGAAGAGATAAAACAGTGTGCCTCTTGTTTGTTTGGTTTTTTTTTGAGATGGAGTTTCATTCTTGTTGCCCAGGTTGGAGTGCAATGGCGCGCTCTCGGCTCATGGCAACCTCCGCCTTCCAGGTTCAAGCGATTCTCCTGTCTCAGCCTCCCGAATAGCTGGGATTATAGGCATGCGCCACCACACCTGGCTAATTTTGTATTTTTAGTAGAGACGGTGTTTCTCCATGTTGGTCAGGTTGGTCTCAAATTCCTGACCTTGTGATCTGCCTACCTCAGCTTCCCAAAGTGCTGGGATTACAGGTGTGAGCAACCATGCCCAGCCAGCATCTTGTTAACTGTTGAAGCAGACTGATCCATATGGGAGGGTCATTACTGTATACTATTCTCTGTACTTTTGTACATTTTGAAAATTTTCATAATAAAAAGTGAAAAAGTTTAATATATACTAATGTGTGGGTTTATTGTTTCAGGGATTGGTGACATTCAGGGACGTGGCCATAGAGTTCTCTCTGGAAGAATGGAAGTGCCTGGAACCTGCTCAGAGGGACTTGTACAGGGAGGTGACTCTGGAGAACTTTGGTCACTTGGTATCGCTAGGTAAGGAGATTGTATCACATGGGCCAGATGGGAAGCAAGGCACCTGGGACTATAATCATGGGGTGCTGTTTCCACCTCTGCCTAAAGGGGTGAGGAGAGGAAACTGTCACAGAGATGCTACAAACTACAGCCGTAGAGAAGAGCCTGGCCAGCAATAGCTGTAGCTACTTCCAGAGCTCCAGGTCAAAGGAGGGAGGGAGAGGGGTGAGAAATGCCTGGTGCCCTCTCTCCTCCTGTTCACTGATCTCCATTGGTGCTTCCTGGCTGCCAAAGCCAGTGAGAAGCCAGAGAGCATGGGTAATGCAGTCCTTACAGTGAGCTGTCAGGATCCCAGAGCCAGGCACGGAACAAGGCCAGGAGCATCAAGGAACAGATTGGAGGGGAAGGAGGGGCTTATGGAGAGTGATCACAAATATCTGCTCCAAATAATTCAGGACTAGCCTTCCAGAATTTCTGGTTTCTTCACTGCGAATTTCTAGGGTAACTTACAAGTTTCTGACTGAATTTCTGGTGACTGAAAAGTTGCTTTGTGCCTTGCGGAACTGGAAACAAGTCATTTCATTGGGCACCTCAGTCTTCCCATCCTTTGGACATCCTTCCCCCTTCCTTGAGATGGCGTCTCTTCCATGGTAACTAGGGAACTGGGTTTGGATTTTGGAGCAGTCTGATCACACCCCGTTTCTTTTCATGTAAACAGGACTCTCCATTCCTAAGCCTGATGTCATCTCCTTACTGGAGCAAGGGAAAGAGCCCTGGATGATTGCAAATGATGTGACAGGACCATGGTGCCCAGGTGAGCGAGGGCTGATTCCACAGTAGGAGGTCCCTGGGTGAGTCGACTGACAGCAGTAACTTGAGTTACTGTGGGAAGGTCCCTCAAAGCCCTACTGTGGAAGAAAGGGCGAGCAAAGACCTTACTAGTGTCAGCTCCCAAGGGAGCTACCTACTCCCATTAATTCCTGTTTTCTCTTATCTCACATTTTCCTTCCTTTTTTAAAAAGAGATATACCCATTCCTTCCCCAGTGGCCACCTTTTTAACTATACTTTGTATCCTTTTATTTTTGAGACAGGATCTAACTTTGTCACCCACACTGGAGTGCAGTGGCGTGATCATAGCTCACGACAGCCCCCATATCCTGGGCTTAAAAAGTGGGATTACAGGTGTGAGCCACGGTACCCAACCAGATCCTTTTTTCTACAAGTATCTTCGTCTCTTAGAAAAACTTATTTTCTTGGCCAGGCGCAGTGGTTCACACCTGTAATCCCAGCACTTTGGGAGGCCAAGGTGGGAAGATCACCTGAGGTCAGGAGTTCAAGACCAGCCTGACCAACATGGTGAAACCCTGTCTCTACTAAAAATACAAAAAAAATAGCTGGGCATGGTGGTGGGCGCCTGTAGTTCCAACTACTTGGGAGGCTGAGGCAGGAGGATCACTTGAACCTGGGAGACGGAGGTTGCAATGAGCTGAGATCATGCCATCGCACTCCAGCCTGGGTGACAAGAGCGAAACTCTGTCTCAAAAAAAAAAAAAAACAGTAAAACTTATTTTCCTGGCTGGGTGCAGTGGCTCACACCTGTCATCTTAGCACTTTGGAAGGCCAAGGTGGGTGGATCACTTGAGGCCAGGCGTTCAAAACCAGCCTGGCCAACATGGTAAAACCCCATCTCTACTAAAAATACAGAAATTAGCCGGGCCTGGTCACACACACCTGTAATCCAAGCTACTCGGGAGGCTGAGGCAAGAGGACTGCTTGAATCCAGGAGGCAGAGGTTGCAGTGAGCTGAGATTGCACCACTGCACTCTACCTTGGGCAACAGAGTGAGACTATGTCTGAAAAAAAAAAAAGAAAAACATATTTTCTTAAAACTGCTTTTTATTTTATCTGATTCAGTAATTCATTTATTCTCTTAACTTTGAGAGGTAGTGTTCTGTAGTGGTTGAGGGCACAGATGCTGGAGTCAGATGGCTTGAGTTCAAATCCTGGCTCTTGCCCCTTAGTAGCTCTGTGAGTTTGCATAAATTACTTAAATTCTCTGTGCTTCAGTTTCCTCCTTGGCAGATGGGATAAAAATATTGCTGTTAGACCAGGCACGGTGGCTCATGCCTGTAATCCCAACACTTTGGGAGGCCGAGGTGGGTGGATCACTGGAGGTCAGGAGTTCAAGACCAGTCTAGTCTGGCCAACATGGTGAAACCCCATCTCTACTAAAAATATAAAAATTAGCTGGGCATGGTGGCGCACGTCTGTAATCACAGCTACTTGGGAGGCTGAGGCACAGGAATCACTTGAACTGGGGAGGCAATGTTTACAGTGAGCCGAGATCGTGCCATTGCACTCCAGCCTAGAAAGCAGAGAGACTCCAGCTCAAAACACAATATATGTATTGCTGTTATATGAACTAATAGTGTGAAAGTCCCCAGAAAGGCAATTGTGATGACTACATAAATGTTAGTATTCTTAATTCACACTTGGTGGACAGTATTGGAATCTGTGAATCCTGAATCATCAGTTACCCTCTCTTAACTTCTCTGCTATTATTGTCATTTTTTATTTTTCATCTGGGATCATTTTCTATCTGAAGAAGACCCTTAAGGTTTCCCTCAGTTTTTGACCACACAAAAATACTTTTTTTTTTCTTTAAAAATGACATTTATCAGCCTGAGCAACATTGCAAGACTCCTTCTCTACAAAAAATACAAAAATTAGCCAGGCATGGCAGCATGCACCTGTAGTCCCAGCTAATCAAGAGGCGGAGGCGCCACTTGATCCTGGGCAGTCAAGGCTGCAGTGAGCCATGACTGTGCCACAGAGCTCCAGCATGGGCGACAGAGCAAGACTTCAAAATAATTAAATTTTAAAAAATTATATATATATATACTTTTTTTTTTCTGAGACGGAGTCTTGTCTGTTGCCCAGGCTGGAGTTTACTGGCTTGATCTCAGCTCACTGCAACCTCCACCTCCCGGGTTCAAGCCATTCTCCTGCCTCAGCCTCCTGAGTAGCTAGGATTATAGGCGTGTGCCACCACGCCCAGATAATTTTTGTATTTTCAGTAGATACAAGGATTCACTGTGTTGGCCAGGCTGGTCTCAAGCTCCTGAGCTCAAATGATCTGCCCACCTCGACCTCCCAAAGTGCTGGGATTACAGGTGTGAGCCACCGCACCAGCTGGCTGATCCTTTCAATGAGTATTTTTTTGTAGGTTGTTTCTTACTTTGTGTTTGTCTAATGTTTTCTCACAATGAGATTCTGCATTTTAGCAAGAATATCACAAAAGTGATGTGTTCTTCTCTGTACATCACATATCAGACATGGAATAGCCTATTACTAGTGCTGTTTATTTAATCACTTTGTAAGACAGGGTCTCTCTTGTTTTACCCCTGTAAAGTTACTATTTTTCTGTCTGTAATTGATGATAAGTATCTATGGCCAGATACTTTGACATTAGGCAAATGTGCCGTTTTTCTTCTTTCTACCCTCTGATTTTGGCATCCATCACTGAACCTTGTCTGCACAAGCTATTACTCTGGCTCTTGCCTAATGTTGATGTTCTGTGTCTCTTATTCCTTCACCATTTATTTATATTATATTTTATTTTTGAGACAGAGTCTTGCTCTGTCGCCAGGCTGGAGT
Source organism: Cheracebus regulus (assembly GCA_963574635.1). NCBI lineage: Eukaryota > Metazoa > Chordata > Mammalia > Primates > Pitheciidae > Cheracebus > Cheracebus regulus. Next base: position 27,683 of record CAUYQU010013191.1, on the reverse strand, counting down.
GCAGTGGCGCAATCTCGGCTCACTGCAACCTCTGCCTCCCAGTTTTAAGCCATCCTCCCATTTCAGGTTCCCAAGTGGCTGATGCTACAGGAACATGCCACCATGCCTATCTAATTTTTGTATTTTTTGTGGAGACAGGGTCTCGCTTTGTTGGCCAGCCTATTCTCAAACTCCTGAGCTCAAGGAATCTACCCGCCTTGGCCTCCAAAAGTGCTAGGATTACAGGCATGAGCCACCTTGCCTGGCCATAATATTTATAATTTTAACCACTTATAAGTATGTAATTCAGTAGCATTTAGTTCATTCACAGCATCATACAGTCTATTTCCAGAACATATTCATCACCTCAAACAGAAACTCTGTACCCATTAAACAATAACTCTGTTTTCCCCCCTCCAGTCCCTAGTCACCTCTCTTCTAATTTCAGTCACCTCTCTTTCTACTTCTGTGTGAATTTGCCTATTCTAGGTATCTCATGTAAATCATCTGGTATGTTGGCTTTTGTATCTGGCTTATTTCACTAAGTATAATGTTTCATCCAAGTTGTAGACTGTCTCTGAATTTTATTCTTTTTATGGCTGAATCATATTCCATTGTGTGTGTAGACATATACATGTGTAAATATTAATGTGTGTATATATTATACATACCACACTTTGTTTCTTTCTTTCTTTCTTTTTTTTTTTTTTTTTTGAGATTTACTCTCACTATTTTGCCCAGGCTGGAATGCAGCAGCAGTGGTGCGATCTCAGCTCACCGCAACCTCCGCCTCCCAGGTTCAGAGATTCTCCTGCCTCAGCCTCCCGAGTAGCTGGGATCACCTGCCACCATGCCCAGCTGATTTTTCAATTTTTTTTTTTTTTGAAACGGAGTCTCACTCTGTCCCCCAGGCTGGAGTGCAGTGGTGCAATCTCTGCTCACTGCAACCTCCGCCTCCCAGGTTCAAGCAATTCTCCTGCCTCAGCCTCCTGAGTATCTGGGATTACAGGCAGGCACTACCATGAACAGCTAATTTTTGTATTTTTAGTAGAGATGGGGTTTCACCATGTTAGTCTGGCTTGTCTCGAACTCCTGACCCCATGATCTTCCCGCCTCGGCCTCCCAAAGTGCTGAGATTACAGGCGTGAGCCATCACGCCCGGCAATTTTCAAATTTTTAGTAGAGATGGGGTTTTGCTACATTGGCCAGGCTGGTCTCAAACTCCTGACCTCAACTGATCTGCCTGCCTCAGCCTCCCAAAATGCTGAGATTACAGGCATGAGCCCCCACATCTGGACCACTCATCTGTTCTTGTTTTTTTTGTTGTTTTTTTTTTTCACTTTATCTCTCTCTCTATTTTTCCTTGAAGCCCTGTTGGACTTGATCCATTCATCTGTTGATAGATACTTGGATGCTTCCACCTTTCAGCTGTTGAAAATAGCGTTGCTATGAACGTGGGTGTGCAAGTGTCTGTTCAAGTCCCTGCTTTCTTTTGTGTATTCACCAGAAGTAGAATTGTTGGGTCATATGGTCTCATTCTATGTTTAATTTTTTGAGGAATTGTGGTTATTTTTTTAAAATATTTTTTCTCTAATTGCTGAGTGTATGATTCTATATGTGATCATTAAATGGAGTTTTTGTTCAGATTTGCTACAGTTTCTGTAAGTTTTCTAAATTTATATTCTTTATAAATTTTTATCATCTTGGCCTATTTTGAGAAAGGTGAATTGGAATCTCCTACATGGTGATTTTGTTAGTTTCTTCTTGTGAGTCCTTTGAATATTACATTTTATATTTGGAGGCTATTTTGTGAGGTGCATATAAGTTTAGAAACATAAATCTTCCTTCTGAATGGAATTGCTTTTTTGATTATAGAGCCACCCTTCTTAACCCAAAATAATGATTTCTATTTTTAAAGTCTATTTTGTCTTATACTAAGATAGCACTCATCCTTTATTTTCAAACACCTTATGTCTTCATGTCTTAAAGTGTGTTACTTGTTACTACTGTGCACCTAGATTTTGGTATTTTATCCAATCTGACAAATTCTTTTCTTTTTTTTGTTTGAGACAATTTCTCTCTCTTGCCCAGGCTGGAGTGCAGTGACACTATTCCCCTGGGCTCAAGCAATCCTCCCACCTCAGCCTCCTGAATACCTGGGAACAGGTGCAAACCACCACACCCAACTAATTTTTTGTATTTTTGGTAGAGATGGGGTTTCACCATGTTTCCCAGTCTGGTTTCAAACTTCTGAGCTCAGGTGATCCACCTGCCTCAGCCTCCCAAAGTGCTGGTATTACAGGCATGAGCCAACACACCCAGCTGGGTTGGTTTCAATGGTTACTGAAAAAAACAGTAGTTCCACCTTTGGGGAAGATTCAGGAGTAAGAAAACAGAACAACAAGTGAGTGAGTAAATGAAAATCTAATTACAATAAATAAAAGTGTTACAAAGACAGGGTATAAGAAATGGGACAGAGGATAAAGGTATGTACTTAGGCCTGTCAGGCTGAGAGCTTTTTTGAAAGTGGGAGTTTTTGCTGGGCTTGGTGGCTCATGCCTGTAATCTCAGCACTTTGGGAGGCCGACGCAGGTGGATCATGAGGTCAGGAGTTCAAGAGATCAGCCTGGCCAACCTGGTGAAATCCCGTCTCTACTAAAAATACAAAAATTAGCCAGGTGTGGCAGCAAATGCCTGTAATCGCAGCTACTCAGGAGGCTGAGGCGGGAGAATGGCTTGAACCCCAGAGACAGATTGCAGTGAGCTGAGATTGAGCCACTATACTCCAGCATGGGAGACAGAGTGAGACCCCATCTCAAATATTTAAACAAAAGAAGCCTGGGCGCAGTGGCTCACGCCTGTAATCCCAGCACTCTGGGAGGCCAAGGCGGGCAGATCACCTGAGGTGAGGAGTTTGAGACCAGCCTGGCCAACATGGTGAAACTCTGTCTATACTAAAAGTACAAAAAATTAGCCAGGTGTGGTGGTGTACACCTGTAGTCCTAGCTACTCAGGAAGCTGAGGCAGGAGAATTGCTTTAACCTGGGAGGTGGAGGTTGCTGTGAGCAGAGATTATGCCACTGCAATCCAGCCTGGGCAACAGAGCGAGACTCCATTTCCAAACAAACAAACAAAAATGTTCTCAAAATAGACAGTGGTGATGGTTGCATGACGTTGGGAATGTACTCGACTACTGGATTGTGTGTTTTAAAATGGTCTTGGCCAGGCATGATGGCTTATGCCTATAATCCCAGCACTTTGGGAGGCCCAAGTGGGAGGATTGGCAGGCTGAGGCAGAAGAATCCCTTGAACCCAGGTGGTTGAGATTACAGTAAGTTGTGATCACACCACTATATTCCAGCCTGGGTGACAGAGCAAGACCATGTCTCTAAAAAATAATATAATAAAGTGGTCTAAATGGGGAATTTTATGTTATATGGATTTTACATCAGTTAAAAATGTGTACATTCTGTAAACATATATAGATATACACAGATATGCACACACTCACCTTAGCCCTGCTCCTGTAGATTTTGACTAAGTTTTGGGGCGATGCTTGGGAATTTGTGTCGTTAGCAGGCTTTCTGATGATTCTGATCCACATCGAAATTGAGGGTTGGATGCAATGGCTCACGCCTGTAATCTCAGCACTTTGGGAGGCTGAGGCAGGTGGATCACCTGAGGTCAGGAGCTCAAGACCAGCCTGTTCAACATGGTGAAACCCTGTCTCTACTAAAAATACAAAAATTATCTGAGTGTGGTAGCATGTGTCTATAATTCCAGCTACTTGGGAGGCTGAGGCAGAAGAATCACTTGAACCCAGGGAGCAGAAGTTGCAATGGGCCAAGATGGCACCACTGCACTCCAGCCTGGGTGACAGAGCAAGACTCTGTCTCAAAAAAATGGAAGGAAGGAAGGAGGGAGGGAGGGAGGGAGGGAGGGAAGGAAGGAACAAAGGAAGGAAAGAGAAAGAAATTGAGAACCCCTGACTCAGTTTGTCTTCTTGCTCCCTTCTGGCACCATATGAGCTCTTAACATGGTGTACTTCCATGTGCTTTTTTGAAATTCCATAATATTTGAGACATATATAAGCCATTCACTTTTTATGGTTATTATATTTATTTTTGTCTCCCTGTTCTACTATAGAATTTTGAGACGGAGGCTTGCTCTGTCGCCCAGCCTAGAGTGTAGTGGCACAATCTCCACTCACTGCAACCTCCACCTCCCAGGTTCAAGCTATTCTTTGCCTCAGCCTCCTGAGCAACTGGTATTATAGGAGCCCACCATAATGCCCAGCTAATTTTTGTATTTTTAGTAGAGATAGGGTTTCACCATCTTGGCCAGGCTGGTCTTGAACCCCTGACCTCATGATCCACCCACCTCAGCCTCCCAAAGTGCAGGGATTAAAGGTGTGAGCCACCGTGCCTCTACTTTTTTTTCTTCTCATAGAAGAAATAAAAATTGTATAATAGAGGCTGAGCACAGCTTGTATTTATCTTTTTCTTATTTTTCAGACGTGGAGTCCAGGTGTGAGAAATTTCTACAAAACAGAATTTTTGAAGTTGAGGCATTCAACTGGGAGATCATGGAAAGCCTTAAATGCTATGAGCTGAAGGGCTCTGATTTTAGAGATGACTGGGAATGCGAAGGCCAGTTTGAGAGGCAAGTCAGTGAGGAGTGCTGTTTTAAGCAAGTGAGTGTCACCTATGGACGCAGGCCCGCACCCCAGCATCACACATCTCATACTGTACGTCAGAGCAGTGAGACTGGTGAGAAACTGAGCGAATGTCCTGAATGTGGGAAAGTGTTTAGCCGTGGCTCACACCTTATTCAACATCGGAAAACTCACACTGGGGAAAAACCCTTCAGATGTAAGGAGTGTGGGAAGGCCTTCAGCCGTGCCTCACACCTCGTGCAGCATCAGAGAATTCACACCGGTGAGAAACCTTATGACTGTAAGGACTGTGGGAAGGCCTTTGGTCGCACATCAGAACTTACTCTACATCAGCGACTTCATACTGGTGTCAAACCTTATGAATGTAAAGAATGCGGAAAGAGCTTTAGGCAGCATTCACAGCTGATTCTGCATCAAAGGACTCACACAGGCGAGAAGCCCTACGTATGTAAAGACTGTGGCAAGGCTTTCATTCGTGGCTCACAGCTCACTGTGCATCGGAGAATCCACACGGGTGCCAGACCCTATGAGTGTAAAGAATGCGGGAAAGCCTTCAGGCAGCATTCACAGCTGACTGTACACCAGCGAATCCACACTGGGGAGAAACCCTACGAGTGTAAGGAATGCGGAAAGGGCTTTATTCACAGCTCAGAAGTTACTCGACATCAAAGAATTCATTCTGGGGAGAAACCCTACGAGTGTAAGGAATGCGGGAAGGCCTTTAGACAGCACGCACAGCTTACGCGGCATCAGAGAGTCCATACTGGCGACAGACCCTATGAATGTAAGGACTGCGGGAAGGCGTTTAGTCGGAGTTCATACCTCATTCAACATCAAAGGATCCACACCGGTGACAAACCCTACGAATGTAAGGAATGTGGGAAGGCCTTTATTCGTGTTTCACAACTGACTCATCATCAGCGAATTCACACTTGTGAGAAACCCTATGAATGCAGAGAGTGCGGAATGGCCTTTATTCGTAGTTCACAACTTACTGAACATCAGAGAATTCATCCTGGTATCAAACCTTACGAATGTAGAGAGTGTGGGCAGGCATTTATTCTTGGCTCACAACTCATTGAACACTACAGAATTCATACTGGTTAGAAAACCTTGAGTGTGAGGGATGAAGAGTAGCCTTTATGTGGACTTCACATCTGTACTAGGTAATTTTTGTGTGTGTGTGTGAGATGGAGTGTCACTATTTTTGCTCAGGCTGGAGTGCAATGGCACGATCAGGGCTTACCGCAATCTCCGCCTCCAGGTTCAAGTGATTCTCCTGCCTCAGCCACCCGAGTAGCTGGGATTACAAGCATGCGCCACCATGCCCAGCTGATTTTGTATTTTTAGTAGAGGCAGGGTTTCTCCATGTTGGTCAGGCTGGCCTCAAACTCCTGACCTCGTGATCCTCCCATCTCGGCTTTCCAAAGTGCTGGGATTACAGGCGTGAGCCACCACGCCTGGCTAATTTTGTATTTTTAGTAGAGACGGGGTTTCTCCATGTTGGTCAGGCTGGTCTCAAACTCCTGACCTCAGGTGATCTGCCCACCTCGGATTCCCAAAGTGCTGGGATTATAGACATGAGCCACTGTGCCCAGCCAGTACTAGGCAATTTTTACTGTCGTGTAATTAATGTCAGAAAACATCTGACACTTCCACCACATAACATCAGAAAACTCACACCCAAAGAAAATTCAGTAAATGTGGGAATTCTTTTTGCCTCACTCACTGTTTCCTAAGCATCAGATAATCTATGCTAAAAAAAAAAAAGAATATGCAAAAGCTGCCTCTTGCCATTCAAAATATGTTAAATTTCTGAGAATTCCTAATACAAAATGGCCCTATTAAAAGATTCAGTGACTGTGCCTTTCACCGTGCCCTTTACCTTACTTAGCAGTGTAATGTCTCACTTCCCCTGATTATGGACTACATAGCATCAGCAATTTATTCGATCTCTCTGTCCCTCAGTTTACTTATTTTTAAGTGGTGATTATTATGCCTAATAGAATTTTTATGAGGACTAAATGATGTATTTTATGTAAAGCCTTAGAAGTTATACCTGGCACACACAAGTGCTCAGTAACTACTAGCTATTATCAATTTGATTATCAGTATCAATGATGAGTTCATGTGAGGTAAGAGGAGAGCTCCTTATGAATGTATCCAAAAGTCTTCATAACCAGTTGTTATGATCATTTACTCCAAAAAATAGAGGGAAAGCATAATTATTATGAGGCCTTAAATCAAAAGGTGAGAAATTCAGAAGATTAGAAATAAACAGAAGTGTGACCGAGCAAGGTGGCTCACACCTGTAATCCCAGCAGTTTAGGAGGCTGAGGCAGGCAGATCACTTGAGGTCAGGAGTTCAAGACCAGCCTGGGCAACAGAGACCCTGTCTCTACAAAAATAAAAAAAATTTGCCACGCAGGGTGGCGCGTGCCTGTGGTCCCTGCTACTTGAGAGGCTGAAGTGGGAGGATCACTTGTGCCTAGAAGGTCAAGGCTGCAGTGAGCTATGATCCTGCCACTGCACTACAGTCTGAGCAACAGAGCGAGACCATGTCTCAGGAAAAAAGAAAAAAATTAACAGAAGAATAGCCAAAAGAAATAAGCCCATTTTCTAAAACCACTCTATAACTTAAAGAGAAATCAAAACTAAAGTTACAAACTAGAAATGAATGAGTAAATTCTACATATCAGAACTAGTTTGGGCCAGGTGTGATGGCTCACACCTATAATCACAGCACTTTGGGAAGCCAAAGTGGGTAGATCACTTGAGGTTAGGAGTTCAAAACCAGTCTGGCCAACATGGTGAAACCTCGTCTCTATTAAAAATAGAAAATTAGCCGGGCGTGGTGGCACATGCCTGTAATCCCAGCTACTAGGGAGACTGAGGCAGGAGAATCGCTTGAACCTGGCAGGCAGAGGTTGCAGTGAGCCGGGATCGCCTGCACTCCAACCTGGGCAACAAGAACGAAATTTCGTCTCAAAAAAAAAAAAAAAAATTAGCCAGGTGCAGTGGTGCATACCTGTAGTCCCAGCTACTCGGGAGGCTGTGGCAGGAGAATTGCCCAGGAGAATTGAGCTTGGGAGGTGGAGTCTGCAGTGAGCTGAGATCATGCCACTGCACTCCAGTTTGAGTGACACAGAGAAGAACTAGTTTAGTGTAGTCAATGCTGTACTCTGTGGCTCACAATGTCATAACTTAAGGATTGAAGGTAGCAGCTTTGTTCTCCGTGTGTAGTTCTGTAACACCTCATCACTGTCAGTCACATACTAAACATGTTGAATGAATGAGTAGTCAACTCTCAAAGTTGGGAGAAAATTACAATATAAATCAAAGTCAACAGTGAGATTATTAAAAATAAAAATGAACAGAATGGAAAACAAAACAGTAGATTTCATCTGAAGGTTGTTTAACAATATATTAAGACTATTTACAAGTGTGATCTAGGAAAAAAATATTATGAATGAGAAAAGGGGTAAAGATTTTTTAAAGATAGCTTACTATGCATGACTATTCTGTTTTAAAATCTAGACAAAATGGATTTTTACAAAAATATTGATTCCTAGGATTTCTGTAATCCTAGCACTTTGGGGGACCAAGGTGGGTGGATCCCCTGAGTTCAGGAGTTCCAGATCAGCCTGGCCAACATGGTAAACCCCGTCTCTATTAAAAATACAAAAATTAGCTGGGCGTGGTGGCATGTGTCTGTAATCCCAGCTACCTGGGAGGCTGAGGCAGGAGAATTGCTGAAACCCAAGAGGCAGAGGCTGCAGTGATCGTGCCAGTGCACTCCAGCCTAGACGACCGAGCCTGACTCCATCTCAAAAAACAAACAAACAAAAAATTAGCTGGGCGTGATGGTACACACCTGTAGTCCCAGCTACTTGGGAGGCTGAGGAAGGAGAGTCGCTTGAACCTGAGAGGTGGAGGGTGCAATGAGCCGAGGTCACGCCACTGCACTCCAGCTTGTGTGACAAAGCAAGACTGAGTCTAAGAAAAAAAAAAAAGCAGCAGCAGCAGCTAATTTTAAATGAAATGTCTGGAACTTTACTGTTCTGAATTAATGATGATTTCAGATTATTGATACTGTGCCCCAATAGATCACAATGATGGGGAATAGAGCCTTGATCCATAGTGACATCTGGATCCAGGTTTGCCAATGAATCTGGAATCTCAAGAAACTGATCTCCTTAGCCTTTGGGGTAGCCAGCCAGTGTCTGGGGCAGGGAGCCACTGGCACTTTGATGCCAACTGTCTTATCAATCATCTATATATCTGTTGCCTACAAAAGATTAGAAAGCAATGTTCTATATGTCATTTTTCTTTAAGTGGTTTAATGATTAAAATGTTCTGTTGGAGGGACTCAAAGCTATGACATTAAAAAATTTCACTCTGGGCTAGGCACAGTTGTTCCTCCCATAATCATAGCACTTTGGGAGGCCGAGGCCGGTGGATTACCTAAGCTCAGGAGTTTGAGACCAGCCTGGGCAACACAATGAAACCCCATCTTTACTAATATACAAAAGAAATTACCCAGGCGTGGTGGCCTGCGCCTGTAGTCCCAGCTACTCGGGAGGCTGAGGTGGAAGAACTGCTTGAACCCAGGAGGCGGAGGTTGCAGCGAGCCAAAATCGTGCCACTGCACTCCAGCCTGGGTGATAGAGCACTCATCTCAAATAAATAAATAGATAGATAGATAGATAGATAGATAGATAGTCACTCTGAATAGTTAAAGCACAGTCATAGGATAAAATTGTTGAAGTTACAATTTGTTGTTGGGTTTTTGTTTGTGTGTGTGGTTTTTGAGACTGAGTCTCACCCAGGCTGGAGTGCAGTGGCACTATCTCGGCTTACTGCAACCTCCACCTCCTGGGTTCAAGCGATTCTTCAGCCTCAGCCTCCAGAGTAGCTGAAATTACAGATGCCCACCATCATGCCTGGCTAATTTTTGTGTTTTTCATAGAGACAGGGTTTCACTGTGTTGTCCAGTCTGTGTCTGGTAAAGGACTTTTGGCCCCGTTCTCCAGCCATGTGGAAAGGGCCTAATTCCCGATAAGGAAGGCTTTCCTCACTGCCCCCCCCCCGCCCCCCCACGGGGAGAGTCCCTTGTCTCACTCTATCGTGGCCCGGTCCAAGACCAGCAACCTCCCCCACCCAGCAGTCCACTGAACCAATCACCATCCGCCCCATCAACTAACCTAGCCAATCACTACCTGCCAGATCAGCTTTCCTACCGCCCCCAGCCCCTCTGCCCCTATAAAAGCCACCGCACGCGTGATTCCTCTCTTCCTGCCTGAGTCGCCCGGAGATTCCAATAAAGCCGGTACTGGTCACCACGTGTCCTCCCTCATGTCTATCGAGCGCCTGCCTTCGTGGGTTGGGGTCCCACAACCGGGGTCGTACAGTTCCATTCAATGTCATTTCATTATAATGATGATGAAGAAAAAAAAAGAAAAACAATTCCTGGCCGAGTAGACTCTGTGTGGAGTTGGCGCATTTCCCCCATGTCTGTGTGAGTTTTCTCCAGGTACTCCCGTTTCCTCCCACATCCCAAAGATGTGCAAGTTAGGTGAACTGGTGTGTCTAAATGATCCCAGTCTGCGTAAGCCTGGGTGCATGTGAGAATATGCTATGATGGAATGGCAGCCTGTCCAGGTTTGGATTATGCTCTGCTCCCTGAGCTGCTGGGATACGCTTCAGCCACCAAGACCCTGAACTGGAATAACTGGGTAAATAATTAGCTTGTTCTTACTTTTTTTTTTTTTTTTTGAGACAGAGTCTGGCTCTGTCACCCAGGCTGGTGTGTAGTGGCAAGATCTTGGCTCACTGCAACCTCTGCCTCCTGGGTTCAAGCAATTCTACTGCCTCAGCCTCCTGAGTAGCTGGGATTACAGGTGTACACCACCACGCCTGGCTAATTTTCGTACTTTTAATAGAAAAGGGTTTCGCCATGTTAGTCAGGCTGGTCTCAAACTCCTGACTTTGTGATCTGTCCACCTTGGCCTCTCAAAGCGCTGGGATTACAGGTGTGAGCCACCATGCCTGGCCTCGTTTTTTTTTTTTTTTTTTTTTTTTTAGATGGAGTCTTTCTCTGTTGCCCAGGCTGGAGTACAGCGGCACAATCTCAGCTCACCCAACCTCCACCTCCTGGTTTCAAGCTTTTCTCTTGCCTCAGCCTCCTGAGTAGCTGGGATTATCCTGCCTCAGCCTCCCAGATAGCTGAGGCGACAACTGTGCACCACCATGTCCCACTAAATTTTGTATTTTTTTGTTTTTTTAAAGACAGGGTCTTGCTATGTTGCCCAGGCTCAAACTTAAATAATCGCTTGAGCCCAGAAATTTGAGGGTGCAATGAGCTATGATCATGATAATACTATACTCCAGCCTTGGTGACAGAGACCCCATCTCTAAAAAATTAAAATTAAGGCTGGGCCCAGTGGCTCACGCCTGTAATCACAACACTTTGGGAGGCCAAGGCAGGTAGATCACCTGAGGTCAGGAGTTCAAGACCAGCCTGGCCAACATGGTGAAACCCCATCTCTACAAAAAATTATCCAGGTGTGGTGGCACATGCCTGTAATCCCAGCTACTTGGTAGGCTGAGGCAGAAGAATCGCTTAAAGCCAGGAGGTAGAGGTTGCAGTCAATCAAGATTTTGAGCCATTGCACTCCAGCCTGGACAACAAGAGCAAAACTCTGTCTTGGAAAAAAAACAAAAAACAACAAAAAAAAAAACAGGGCTGGGTGTGGTGGCTCACACCTGTAATCTCAGCACTTTGGGAGGCCGAGACAAGCAAATCATGAGGTTAAGAGATCGAGACCATCCTGGCCAACATGGTGAAACCCTGTCTCTACTAAAAATACAAAAATTAGCTGGGCATGGTGGCATGTGCCTGTAGCCCCAGCTAATCAGGAAGCTGAGGCAGGAGAATCCCTTGAACCCAGAAGGTGGAGGTTGCAGTGAACTGAAATCACGCTGTTGCACTTCAGCCTGTGTGACAGAGTGAGACTCTGTCTCAAAAAAAAAAAAGTTTGATGATTTTTTTGTGACCAGAACTATGCTATAGGAACTCAACTTATGTTTATATCAGTTAGCCTATAGTAAAATTGATTTTGCTATTGTTTCACTTGAAGTTTCCAAGAACGTATTGATAATATTAAATGACAACTTACCATATGTACTTGTTTTTTGTTTTTGTTTTTGGGATAGAGTGTTGCTCTATCACCAGGCTGGAATGCAGTGGCCTGATCCCAGCTCACTGTAGTCTCCACTTCCCAGGTTCAAGCAATTCTCCTGCCTCAGCCCACCAATTAGCTGGGATTACAGGTGCTTGCCACCATGCCCAGCTAATTTTTGTATATTTACTATACATGGGGTTTTGCCAGGTTGGCCAGGTTGGTTTTGAACTCCTGACCTCAGGTGATCCTCCCTCCTCGGCCTCCCAAAGTGCTGAGATTACAGGTGTGAGCCACCACACCCTGGCCTTTTTTTTTTGAGATGGAATTTTGCTCTTCTTGCCCAGACTGGAGTGCAATCTTGGCTCACTGCAACCTCCACCTCCCTGGTTCAAAACTATTCTTCTGCCTCAGCCTCCCAAATAGCTGGGATTACAGGCATGCACCACCATGCCCAGCAATTTCTTTTATATTTAGTAGAAATGGGGTTTCACCATGTTGGCCAGGCTGATCTCAAACTCCTGACCTCAGATGATCCACTCACCTCAGCCTCCCAAAGTGCTGGGATTATAGGCGTGAGCCACATTTTTTTTTTTTCTTTCGTGAGATGGAGTTTCACTCTTGTTGCCCAGGCTGGAGTGCAATCGTGCAATCTTGGCTCACTGCAACCTCTGCCTTCCGGGTTCAAGCGATTCTCCTGCCTCAGCCTCCCAGGTAGCTGAGATTACAGGCATGAGCCACCATGCCTGGCTAATTTTGTATTTTTAGTAAAGATGGGTTATTTTTACTAGATCTGGGGTTTCTCCATGTTGGTCAGTCTGGTCTCGAACTCCTGACCTTGGGTGATGTGCCCGCCTCAGCCTCCCAAGTGCTGGGATTACAGGCATCAGCCACTGGGCCCGGCCCTGTATTTAGTTTTAGAATGGGGTGTCTTATTTTGTTTTTGTTGCTATCGCAGACTACCACAGACTACCACAGACTGGGAAATTTATAAAGAAAAGAAGTTTAAGGCTGGGCGCAGCTCACGCCTGTATATCCCAGCACTTTGGGAAGCCAAGGTGGGCAGATCATTAGGTCAGGAGATCAAGACCATCCTGGCTAACACAGTAAAACCCTGTCTCTACTAAAAACACAAAAAATTAGCCACACATGCTAGCACACACCTGTAGTTCCAGCTACTGGGAGGCTGAGGCAGGAGAATCACTTGAACCCAGCAGGCAGATGTTGCAGTGAGTCAAGATCACGCCACTGCATTCCAGCCTGGGTGACAGAGTGAGAATCGTCTCAAAAAAAAAAAGAAAAAGAAAAAGAAAAAAGAAAAAAAAAAGAAAAGAAGTTTATTTGGGTCACAGTTTTGGAGTCTGAGAAGTGCAAGAACATGGCACTAGCATCTGGTGAGGCTTATCTCATGGCAAAGGGCGAAAGGCTGAAGTGAGCCCGTGAGAGAAAAAGCACCAGGACAGACTCCCTTTTATAACAGCCTTCTCTGGAGACAGGTCTGCTCTGGAGGCAAGTGACCCACTCTGGAGATGAGAATATTAATCCATTCGTGAGCACTTCATCTTCCTCACCCAGCCACCTCGTATTTGGCTCCACCTTCCACCAGTGCTGTTGCATTGAAAAGTAAGTTTCTTCCTGAAACTATTGAGGGGGAAAAAAACAGAGAGAAGGCTGGGCGCGGTGGTTCATGCCTGTAATCCCAGCACTTTGGGAGGCCAAGGCAGGCAGATCACAAGGTCAGGAGATGGAGACCATGCTGGCCAACATGGTGAAACCCCGTCTTTAAAAAAAAAAAAAAAAAAAAAAGAGAAAATTAAGTTTCTAACACATCAGTTTGGGAAACATATTCAAATCATAACATGGGATAACCTAGTTTTGATGGATGACAGGTTAGTTAAGAGAAAGAGCAGACATGGTTCTCATTATCATCATCTGCCTGTACTGTGTGATATGCTAGGCAATCTGGGGAATCCCAAATAGAAAAAATACGTGTTCCCTACCCATTTGGAACTTAGAATTTTTCAAAGTTATGAAAAATATAAAGATCAATAGTTACCAGGAAGCATATGCCAAGTGTCAAGCCTTATTTTAGACCTTGGGTTACAAACTCAGATGTGTAAATGAGTCAGGCACATGTATATATAAGTACGGTGAGCCCGGTGTAAGAATACAACTAGAGAATCATGCCCCAGCTAAAAGCCAGTTGTTACCACTCAACTCCAGCCCATTCTTGCCAAGATGGAATGCAGGTCGGGTGTGGTGGCTCATGCCTGTAAACCCAGCACTTTGGGAGGCTGAGGCAGCTCCACCATTTGAGGTCAGGAGTTTGAGACTAGTCTGGCCAACATGGTGAAACCCCATCTCTACTAAAAAAAAAAATTATATATATATATATACACACACATATATATATATATACACACACATATATATGTATACACACACACATATATATATACACACACATATATATATATATACACACACACACATATATATATATATGCAAAAATTAGCTGGGCATGGTGGCGTGTGCCTGTAGTCCCAGCTACTTGGGAGGCTGAGGCAGGAGAATCGCTTGAACCCAGGAGGCAGAGGTTACAGTGAGCTGAGATGGCATACTGCACTCCAGCTTGGGCGATAGAGCAAAAATCTGTCTCAAAAAAAAAAAAAAAGAAAAAGAAATTTAAAAAGCCAAGCGGGGAGGCTCACACCTGTAATCCCAACACTTTGGAAGACCGAGGCAGGAGGATCACGAGGTCAGAAGTTCAAGACCAGCCTGGCCAGCATGGTGAAACCCTGTCTGTACTGAAAATACAAAACATTAGCTGGGCATGTTGGCAAATGCCTGTAATTCCAGCTACTCAGGAGGCTGAGGCAGGAGAACTGCTTGAAGCCAGCAGGCAGAGGTTGCAGTGAGCCAAGATTGCACCACTGCACTCCAGCCTGGGCGACAGAGCAAGACTCCGTCTAAAAAAATAAAAGAGGTAATGCAGTCCCTGTGTTGCTGCATCTTCTGATTTTTCAAGAAAAGCTAAGAATTCAGATTTTTAGTGAAAGTTTCTGATCTGTAAATTTAGCAGCTAATTCAAACAGAACAACAAAATAATCATTTTATAGGCATGTGCACCGTTTACTTCAGTTCTAGCGGAGTTAGAAAAAAGGATATAGTCATTGGAAACTGGTGTTTCAGGAAGTACTTTCTGAAGCAGATGAGACTTGAGTTTCATTTTAACCTAGGCAGTGGTGAGAGGTAAGTGAAGAAGAATGTGTTATTAGTCTGTTTTCACACTGCTGATAAAGACATACCTGAGGCTGGGCAATTTAAAAAAAAGAAAGAAGTTTATTGGACTTACATTTCCAATGTAAGGGAATTGTGGTTGGGGAGGCCTCACAATCATGGCAAAAGGTGAAAGGTACATTTCACATGGCGGCAGACAAGAGAGGAGAGCCTGTGCAGGGAAACTCCCTTTTTTTGAGACAGAGTCTCACTCTGTTGCCCAGGCTGAAATCCAGTGCCGTGATCTCAAGCTCACTATAACCTCCACCTCCTGGGTTTAAGCGATTTTCCTGCCTTAGCCTCCTGAGTAGCTGGGATTACAGGTGTCTAATTTTTGTATTTTTAGTAGAGACAGGGTTTCACCATGTTGATCAGGCTGGTCTCAAACTCTTGACCTTGTGATCCACCCGCTTCAGCCACCCAACGTGCTGGAATTGCAGCCGTGAGCCACCATGCCCTGCAGAAACTACCCCCGCCACTTTTTTTTTTTTTTTTTTTTAGTGGAAACTGGGTTTCACCATGTTGGTCAGGCTGGTCTCAAACTCTTGACCTCGTGATCCACCCCCCTCAGCCTCCCAAAGTGCTGGGATTACAGGCATGAGCCACTGCACCCAGCCTAGAAACTCTCCTTTTTAAAACAATCAGATCCCTTTAAAACTTTGCTATCACCAGAACATCAAGGGAAAGACCTGCCCTCATGATTCGATTACCTCCTACAGGGTCCCTCCCACAACACATGGGAATACAAGATGAGATTTGGGTGGGACACAGCCAAACCATATCAAGGAATCAAGAAATCATATTACAGAGATCCCTGAAGGGATGATGAAGAAGAGCTCACAGGTTACAGGAGGAGAGGACATTGTACAGGTAGGTTGGAATTAGATTATAGAGGGTTTTGAATCTTGAGAAGACATTGGAATCTTACTCTATTGGCATTTCTAGGAATTCCTGGAAGACTTTGAAGTGGAAACAAAATGGTAAAAGATGTGACATTAGCAAAGCTGTGTTTCAGAAAGCCTGAACTAGTGGTGATGTTGAGCAGAAATGACTGCAGTAGTCAGTGAAAGCATCAATGAGTGGTCCCTCTTGGTCCGATCCGTTATCCCCTCTGTCTCTTACAGCTTAATTTATCCCTCTCTAGTGTTCCCCAAAGCCCAGTAACATACACGCACCCCATTCTATTAAGAACTCGGCAAGAACATTATGTGCAATCTGTCCTTTCCCTCTGGCACACCTAATTTCTCATCCTGTCTTGCTTCCAATTTCCTTGCCTGCTTTGTTGGCTCTCATACTCTTTAATCTGTTTCATTTGGATATATATTCTCATGGCTTCCCTGAAATTACTGTGGTAGGGTCATTCGTTTTAAGTTGAATAGATCCTTTTCAGTGTTTGTTTTTCTTCATGTTATTAGCCAGCATTTATTAATGTTTGTTATGTGCCAGCACTGTGTTAATAGCTTTATTTACATCATCTAATTTAATCAACACAATAACTCTATAAAATAGGTATGACTATTAACCCCTTTTTACAAATGTTTAACTTCTAGTGACTTGTTAAAAGCATCATTGCTGGCCGGGTGCAGTGGCTCACTCCTGTAACCCCAGCATTTTGGGAGGCTGAGGCGGGTAGATCATGAGGTCAGGAGTTCGAGACCAGCCTGGCCAACATGGTGAAACCCTGTCTGTACTAAAAATACAAAAATTAGCTGGGTGTGGTGGCACGTGTCTAGAGTCCCAGCTACTCAGGAGGCTGAGGCAAAAGAATCGCTTGAACCCAGGAGGCAAGTGAGCCGAGATTGTGCCACTGCGCTCCAGCCTGGGCCACACAGCCAGACTCTGTTTTTTTAAAAAAAAGTGTCATTGCTGGTAAGTGGCAAAGCCAGGTTTTAAACCCAGGTCTGTCCAACTACAAATCAATATGCAAAAGCTTGACCTCATTCACCATTTTCTTTAAACTCTCCTCCCTTCATTTAAAAGACAAAATTCTTTTGTTCTTCTTTTTGTTTTTTTTTTTATTTTTTATTTTATTTTTTATTTTATTTTTTATTTTTTATTTTTTTTTAAGACGGGGTTTCACCATATTGGTCAGGCTGGTCTTGAACTCCCAACCTCAGGTGATCCGCCCGCCTTGGCCTCCAAAGTGCTTGGATTACAGGCGTGAGCCACCACGCCCGGCCTCTTTTTGTTTTTTTGAGACAGAGTGTCACTCTGTCACCCAGGCTGGAGTTCAGTGGCATGATCTTGGCTCACTGCAGCCTCCATCTCCCAGATTCGAGTGATTCTCATGCCTCAGCCCCCGAGTAGTTGGGAACACATGCACCTGCCATCACACTGGGTTAATTTTTGTATGTTTTGTAGAGATGGGGTTTCGATGCGGTGGCCAGGCTGGTCTCTAACTCCTGACCTCAAGTAATCTGCCTGCCACGGCCTCCCAAAATGCTAGGATTGCAGGCATGAGCCACTGTGCCTGGCCAAGACAAAATTCTGTCTTGTTTTTTTCCCCCAACCCCTCTGGCTGCTCATTCTCTAGTTGTTTGGCAGTTTCCTCTTTCTCCCCTCATTTAATTGTATGTTGTTGTTGTTGTTGTTGTTGGGGCAGGATGTCGCTCTGTTGCCCAGGCTGGAGTGCAGTGGCATGATCTTAGCTCACTGCACCCTCAACCTCTTGAGTTCAAGTAGTCCTCCCTCCTCAGCCTCCCGAGTAGCTGGGACTACAGGTGCACACCACTACATCTGACTAATTTTTAAAAACTACACCATGTTGCTCAGGCTTGTCACAAACTCCTGGCCTCAAGCGATCTACCTGCTTTGGCCTCCCAAAGTGCTGGGATTACAAACATGAGCTACCATGCCTGGCTGTTTTAAACAATTTCTAAGTGAAAGCAAGCAGGAGACGCTATATTAATATCAGATAAATAGACTTCAGAACAAGGAATATTACCAGCACGAAAGAGGGGCATTAAATAATGACAAAGGAGTCAATTCACCAAGAAAGCATTAGCAATCCTAAATATACATGCAACTAACAATAAAGCTTCAAAACCCATGAAGGTAAAGCAGGTAGAACTGAAAGGAAAAACAGAGAAATCCACAATTATATCTGAATGCATCAGCACTCTCCTCTGAGTAATTGATAGAACAAGTGGATGGAAAATCAGTAAGAATATGGACGACCTGAACAACGAACACTGTCAACTAACTTGACTTCACTGACGTTTTCAAAGCATTTTCCTCAACAGCAGTTGAATACACATTCTTTTCACGTGACATCCCGCAAAATTTAAACAAACTTGGAGAATTCTGTCTTGACCTGAGATTGTCAAGAATGGGCTTCCCCCTCTTACAGAATCAATTTTTGGGGATACCTGGGTCAAACTCAAACTTCATCAGAGATTCTCTGCTTCTGAGTGTAGCTTACTTATGGACCTAGCATTTATTCATTTATTTAGCCACGTGGAGACCTCCCTGATATGTCTGTCTGCCTGCTGTCTCCCTGAGCACTGATGGCTTTACATGGCTGACTTCTGCTTTGATGTTTGCTATGAGCTTCAGGGAAGAAACATCTTCCTTAAATGAATGCCATATCTGATATATAATATAAATCAGTTTATCTGGCCATGCACAGTGGCTCAAGCCTATAATCCCAGCACTTTGGGAGGCCAAGGCAGAAGGATCACTTGAGGCCAGGAATTTGAGGCCAGCCTGGCCAACATGGTGAAACCTTATATCTACTACAAATGCTGTATTATCTGGGTGTGGTGGTAGGCGCCTGTAATCACAGCTACTTGGGAGGCTGAGGTAGGAAAATTGCTTGAACCCGGAAGCAGAGGTTGTGGTAAGCTGAGATTGCACCACGGCACTCCAGCCTGGATGACAAGAGCGAGACCCTGTCTCAAAAAAAAAAAAAAAAAAAAAAAAAGGAGAGAAAGAAATTAGTTTATCAAGAAGCCAGCAAATATTTCAGGCCCAACAGCCTTTTTTCTACTTCTTCGTTTTTTCTTTAGAAACGTAGATTTGTGTGCATGCCTACATATGCTCATATCTTTTTACTTCTCTCAATCTTACAACAGAGCTTCAGATATTATCATGTTCTTCTATCATCAGACATATTAAATTATGTCTTTGTAGTAGATAAAATGCTGCCCCCCATAAAGATGTTCACATCCTAATCCCTGAAACCTGTGACTATGTTACCTTGCATGGAAAAAAAAACAACAACAACAAAACTTTGCAAGGCCAAGTGCAGTGGCTTACGCCTGTAATCCCAGCACTTTGGGAGGCTGAGGCAGGCAGATCACTTGAGATCAGGAGTTTGAGACCATCCTGGCCAACATGGTGAAATCCCATCTCCATTAAAAATACAAAAATTAGCTAGGCATGGTGGGCACGTGCTTGTAATCCTAGCTACTCAGGAGGCTGAAGTGGGAGAATCACTTGAACCCAGGAGGCAGAGGTTATGGTAAGCCACTGCACTCCAGCCTGGTTAACAAGAGTGAGACTATGTCTCAAAGAAAAAAAAATCAAACTTTGCAGATATGATTAAAGGTCTTGAGATAAGGACATTATCCTGGATATCAGAGTGGACCCAGTATAATTAGAAGGGTTCTTACAAGAAGAGGGTAAGACGGTGAGTGTCAAAAGGAGAGGTTGGACTGTGTGCTCTGAAGATGGAAGGGGCCATGAGCCATGGAATGCAGGCACCCTTTAGAAGCTGGTAAAGGCAAGAAAATGGATTCTCCCTTGGAGCCTTCAGAAGGCAACACAACCTACTAAGAATTTGGTTTTAGCTCCATTAAACTCATTTCAGACATCTGACTTCCAGAACTGTGAGCTAATAAGTTTGTGGGTTTTTGTTTGTTTGTTTGAGACAGAGTCTTGCTCTGTTGCCCAGGCTGGAGTGCAGTGGTGCAACCTCTGCCTCCCAGGTTCAAGCAATTCTCCTGCCTCAGCCTCCCAAGTAGCTGGGACTACAGGAGCGTGCTACCATGCTAAACTAATTTTTTGTATTTGTAGTAGAGACGGAGTTTCACCATGTCGGCCAGGCTGGTCTCAAACTCCTGACCTCAAGTGATCCACCTGCCTCGGCCTCCCAAAGTGCTGGGAATACAAGCGTGAGCCACTGCGCCCGGCCAATTTGTGTTGCTTTAAGCCACCAAGTCTGGGCAATGTATTACAGCAGCAGTAGGAAAACTAATACAGCTGTCAAATTTATTCATCTTTCTTTCTTTTTTTTGATACCGAGTTTCACTCTTGTTGCCCCCCAGCTGGAGTGCAATGGCTCAATCTCAGCTCAATGTAACCTCTGCCTCCCAGGTTCAAGTGATTCTCCTGCCTCAGCCTCCTGAGTAGCTGGGATTACAGGCATGCGCCACCATGCCTGGCTAATTTTGTATTTTTGGTAGAGACGGGGTTTCACCATGTTAGTCAGGCTGGTCTCAAACTTCCGACCTCAGGTGATCTGCCCACCTCGGTGTCCCAAAGTGCTGGGATTAAAAGCATGAGCCACTGTGCCTGGCCTCTTTATTTTTTTTTTGAGGCATGGTCTTACTCTGTCATCCAGGCTGAAGTGAATGGTGAGGTGTGGCTCACTGCAACTTCTACCTCCCCGGATGAAGGGATCCTCCCATCTTACCCTCCAGTGTAGATGGGGCCACAGGTGTGTACCACCAGACCTGGAAATTTTTTGTATTTTTTATAGAGACGAGGTTTTGCCATGTTGCCCAGGCTGGTCACAAACTCGTGGACCGAAGTGATCCTTCAGCCTTGGTCTCCCAAAGTGCTGGGATTACAGGAGTGAACCATCGCACCTGGCCCCATCTTTCTTTTTATAGTTGTCTAGGTTTGAGTACTTGCACAGAAAGACCTTTACCACTCTGAGATTATAAAACTTTTTCCCCAGTCTCTTTTTGGAACTGCCATGGTTTTAGATTGTATTATTTTAATAGATTTACTAATCGAAGGAATTAGTCAGAAGTCCACATCTTGCACTGATAGCATAACAAAAAGGACACACAGATAGAAAAATTATTGTCCATTTGACCTTTGGACTGGGGCCCTGTCTTTCCCTGCATGAGTCTGATAGCATAGGTAGGGATGGCTGTTTACTGTCCATGAAGCTGACATTCAAGACTGCAAAACTTAGGCTTGGGGCACAGTGTGCTGGGAGAGTGAAGGAAAGAGAGCAAGAGCTCTTTCTATGAGAAAGGATATATTTTCCTCATTTGGAGTAGAGTTGGGACATCCACATTCCTGAAAAGAGACTCAGATAAGCACATAAGCATGAGGGCAAGGAGGGCAGGCCCATAGGCCCAGGGCTGGCTAAATTATGTGTGGGACCCAGTGCAAACTGAAAATGTGGAACCATTTGTTCACAAAATAGAAAAAAAACTACCGTTGCCTGGGCATGGTGGCTCACGCCTGTAATCCCAACACTGTGGGAGGCTAAGGCAGGGAGATCACCTGAGGTCAGGTGTTTGAGACCAGCCTGGCGAACATGGTGAAACCTCTCCTCTACTAAAAATACAAACATTAGCTGGGCATGGTGGCACACGCCTGTAATCCCAGCTACTCAGGAGGCTGAGGCAGGAGAATAGCTTGAACCCAGGAGGCAGAGCCTGCAATGAGCCGAGATCATGCCATTGTACTCCAGCCTGAGCGACAGAGCAAGATTCTGTCTCAAAAAAAAAAAAAAAAAAAAAAGCTGTTAAAGTTGCTAGAATATAAAGCTTTCCCCTTTCTTCTAGTCCAGGCTTGTTCAATCCGCAGCCTGCAGGCCACATAAAACCCAGGACAGCTTTGAATGTAGCCCAGCAGAAATTCAAATTCATAAACTTTTTCAAAACATGAGTTTTTTTGCAATTTTTTTTTTTTTTTTTTTAGCTCCTGAGCTATCATTGGTGTTAGCGTATTTTATGTGTGGCCCAAGACAATTATTCTTCTTTCAATGTAGCCTGGGAAGCCAAAAGATTGGACACCCCTATATCCAGTTTTTCTTGACATGGTGTTTTAAATTTACTATTTAATGCCATTCTAAGTAAAGAGAATTAACATTTAACATAGTTAGCATGGTTTCATCTTTATATTGTGCAATCCTAGCTTTATGGGTTTTTTTTGAGACAGAGTTTCACTCTTGTTGCTCTGGCTGGAGGGCAATGGTGAAATCTCAGCTCACTGCAACCTCCACCTCCTGGGTTCAAGTGATTCTCTTGCCTCAGCCTCCCAAGTAGCTGGGATTACAGGCATCTACCACCAGGCCAGGCTAATTTTTGTATTTTTAGTAGATACGGAATTTCACTATGTTGGTCAGGCTGGTCTCGAACTCCTGACCTCGTGATACACCCACCTTGGCCTCCCAAACTGCTGGGATTACAGGCATGAGCCACTGCGCCTGGCCTAATGCCAGCTTTATATGCAAATATAGCAGCATTTAACTCATGTGGAATCACCAAAATTACACAATTTTTTATTTTTACTTTGTAAATGCATACATGCAGTTGATCTTCACTATTTGTAGATGCCATACGTGTGAATTTGCTTACTTGCTAACATTTATTTATAACCCCCACATCAATATTCCTGGTGCTTTGGGTTACTCATGGTCAGGTGCACGTGCAGTGTAGGAAAATGCTGAGTCAACTCACGTACGCATTCCCACCCAAGGGTAAACAGGAGAAGCTCTGCTTTCTGTTTCAGCTCTCATACTATAAACAATCTCTTTTGCAGCCCACGCAGTGCCACACTTGTTGCATTTTGTGTTTTTTTCTTGGTGGTTTCAGAGTTTCATAGGGCCCCTAAGCATGGGGCTGAAGTGCTGTCTGGTGTACCTAAGTGCAAAGGGGCCTAATGTGCCTAATGCAAAAATGTATGCATTAGATAAGCTTCGTGCAGGTGTGAGTTATAACGCCATGAGTTGTGAGTGCAGTGTTAGTGAATAAACAATATATATTAAATAAGGTATGCTACATTGTGTCTTTAAACAGAGACACACATAAAACAAGGTATATATTGATCAATGGATGACAAAATTGTGACCAGAAGCTGACAGAAACCCAAATCTGCATTTCTTCTGGATGTGTTTCACTAATTTAGTGTTGTTGGTGATTTTATAGAACATAACTACCATGGATAATGAGAATGAACTGTATTTGATTATCACCAGAATAGTGGGAACATTGTTCATGACTGACTCAACTTTTTTTTACCCTACTTCTTCTTTTTTTTTTTTTTAAGATGAAGTTTCACCATGATGGCCAGGCTGGTCTTGAACTCCTGACCTCAGGTCTCCCACCTCAGCCTCCCAAAGTGCTAGGATTATAGGCGTGAACCACTGCACCAGGCTTTACCCTATTTCTTGATACTTCATGCATATTTTACCAACACTATCCACCTTCCACTTGCTGATGAGTGAAGGGAGACTGACGGGAAATGGAATTGTGGGTTATCTTTTTGTTCTCTTTCCAGCCATGCGATTACTTATTTTCAGCATAAGTGGGTAACTAATACAGGCAAGTAACACAAGTAGAAAGGAAAAGATTGGTCTTCTCAGTCATTTGTGTTTCTTAGAATACCCATTGGCCAGCCCAGTGGCTCATACCTGTAATCCCAGCACTTTGAGAGGCACTTTGGGAGGCCAAGGTGGGCTGATTACCTGAGGTCAGGAGTTTGAGACCAGCCTGGGCAACATAATGAAACCCCATCTCTACAAAAAAATACAAAAATTAGCCAGGTGTGGTGGTGCGTGCCTGTAGTCCCAGCTACTTGAGAGGCTGAGGTGGGAGGATGACTTAAACCCAGGAGGTGAAGGTTGCAATGAGCTGAGATCTCACCACTGTACTCCAGCCTGGGCGACACAGTGACACCCTCTCTCAAAAAAAAAAAAAAAAAAAAAAAATGGCACAGTGGCTCACGCCTTTAATCTCAGCACTTTGGGAGGCAGAAGCAGGTAGATCACTTGAGGTTAGGAGTTCAAGACCAGCCTGGCTAACCATGGCAAAACTGTCTCTACTAAAAACACAAAAATTAACTGGGCATGGTGGCATGCATCATTCATCCCAACTGTCTGGAGGCTGAGGCAGGAGAATTGTTTGAACTCGGGAGGCAGAGGTTGCAGTAAGCCGAGATCGTGCCACTGCACTCCAACCTGGGTGAAAGAGCGAGGCTACGTTTGTACAAAAAAAAAAAAAAAAAAAAAAAAAAAAGGAAGTCATCAGTGGGTGTTGTTTTTTGTTTATTTGCTTTCTTCTTTCTTTTCTTTTTTTGAGACAGGGTCTCATTCTTTAGTCACGATCTTGGCTCACTACAACCTCTGCTTCCTGGATTCAAGAGGTCCTCCCTCCTTAGTCTCCTGAGTAGTTGGGACTGCGGGCTCCTCCCACCACACCTGGCTAATTTTTTTTTTTTTAATTTTCAGTAGAGATGGGGTTTTACCATGTTGCCCAGGATGGTCTCAAACTCCTGGGTTCCAGCCATCTAACCACCTCAGTCTGGGATTACAGGCCTACACCATTGCGCCTGGCCCCCATCGACGTCTTTCTGTGTTCACAGTTCTGTTTTGTTTGGTTTTTAAATTTCTGTTCTGACACTTCCCAGCAGGCTCTGGTTTCAACTGAAAACATGGCCTCAGGGATTGTTGGTGTCCTTACTTACTCAGTTGTAGACACAACATGCTTACCTTGTACCTCTTACCAGAAAGGGGTCTTGATCCAGACCCCAGGAGAGGATTCTTGGATCTGGTGCAAGAAAGAATTAGGGACAAGTCCACAGAGTAAAGTGAAAGCAAGTTTATTAAGAAAGTAAAGGAATAGGCCAGGCCTGGTGACTTATGCCTTTAATCTCAGCACTTTGGGAGGCCGAGGCAGGTGGATCACTTGAACTATGGAGTTTGAAACCAGCCTGGCCAACATGGTAAAACCCTGCCTCTACTAAAAATACAAAAAAAAAAAAAAAAAAAAAGCTGGGTGAGGTGGCATGCACCTGTAGTCCCAGCTACTTGGAAGACTGAAGTGGGAGAATCACTTGAGCCCAGGGAGGTTGAGGCTGCAGTGAGCCATGATAGCACCACTGCACTCCAGCCTGGAGACAGAGCGAGAACCTGTCTCCAAAGGAAAAAGAAAAATAAGAGGAAAGTAAAGGAATAAAGGGTGGCTACTCTATAGACAGAGCAGCCCTGAAGGGAACTGGTTGGCTGTTTTCATGGTTGTTTTTTTTGTTTTAGATGGAATCTTGCTCTGTTGTCCAGGCTGGAGTGCAATGGTGCAATTCCAGCTCACTGTAAACTCCTCCTCCCAAGTTCAAACGATTCTCTTGCCTCGGCCTCCTGAGTAGCTGGGATTACAGGTGTGTGCCACCACACCTGGCTAATTTTTCTATTTTAGTAAAGATGGGGTTTCTCCATGTTGGCCAGGTTGGTCTCAGACTCCTGACCTCAAGTGATCTGCCTGCCTCAGCCTCCCAAAGTGCTGGGATTGCAGGCATGAGCCACCACACCTTTGACCTTTCTTGGTTATTTATTGATCATATGCTAAACAAAGGGTGGACTATTCATTAGTTTACTGCGAAAGGGGTGGGGATTTCCCAAAACTGAAGGTTCCTTGTCCTTTTAGACCATAGAGGGTAACTTCTAGACATTGCTGACATTGCCATGGCATTTGTAAACTGTCATGGTGCTGGTGGGAGTGTCTTTTAGCATGCTAATGCATTCTAATTAGCATAGAATGAACAATGAGGACGACTAGGGGTCACTGTCATCGCCATCTGGGTTTCGATGGGTTTTGGCTGGCTTCTTTATCACATTCTGTTTTACCAGTGAGGTCTTTGTTACCTGCAGCTTGTCCCAACTGCCTGTCTAATCCTGTGACTAAGGATGCCTAACCCACCAGGCGAGGTGGCTCACACCTGTAATTCCAGCACTTTGGGAGCCTGAGGTGGGTGGATCACTTGAGGTCAGGAGTTCAAGACCACCCTGGCCAACATGGTGAAACCCCGTCTCTACTAAATATATAAAAAATTATCATAGTGTGGCGGTGGGCACCTGTAGTCCCAGCTACTTGGGAAGTTAAGGCAGGACAATCACTTGAACCCAGGAGGCAGAGGTTGCAATGAACCAAGATTGTGTCACTGCATTCTAGCCTGGATGGCAGAGCTAGACTCCATCTCATTAAAAAAAAAAAAAAAAAGGCCGGGTGTGATGGCTCACACTTGTAATCCAAGCACTTTGGAGGCCAAGGCGGGTGGGTCACCTGAGGTTGGGAGTTCAAGATCAGCCTGACCAACATGGTGAAACCCCATCTTTAAAAAAATAAAATAAAATAAAATAAATAAAGTAAAAAAAAAAAAAAAAAAAGAATGTCTAACCTCCTGGGAATGCAGCCTAGCAGGCCTCAGCCTCATTTCACCTGGCTGCCATTCAAGATGGAGTCGCTCTGGTTCCAGTGCCTCTGACATACCCACTGTGAATCGTGCTGAACTTCCATGAAATGTGGGTCTGCCAGAATTCTCTACTCATAGGCACAGCAAACACTATATATAAATGGGAAGCAATGAATGATGAGCATGCATATTGTGAGTATCTTCTCTTCCTATGTGCATTCTCCGTTGTCCCAACAGACTTGATTTACAAAACATGACTTCAAAGATAAGAATTTCTTTTTCTTTTTCTTTTTTTGAGACAGAGTTTTGCTCTGTCGCCCAGGCTGGAGTGCAGTGGTGCAATCTCAGCTCATTGCAATCTCCACCTCCCAGGCCTAAGCAATTCTCCTGCCTCAGTCTCCCAAGTAGCTGGAATTACAGGTGATCACCACCACGCCTGGCTAATTTTTGTATTTTTAGTAGAGATGTTTTCACCATGTTGGCTAGGCTGGTCTCGAACTCCTGACCTCATGATCTGCCCGCCTCAGCCTCCCAAAGTGCTAGGATTACAGGCGTGAGCCATCTAGCCTGGCCTAAGGATTTCTTCTGAAGGTAAGAATTTCAGGCCGGGTGCGGTGGCTCACTCCTGGAATCCCAGCACTTTGGGAGGCCAAGGTGGGCAAATCACAAGGTCAGAAGTTCGTAGACCAGCCTGGCTGACATGGTGAAACCCTGTTTCTACTAAAAATACAAAAATTAGCCAGGCACAGTGGCATGTGCCTGTAATCCCAACTACCCAGGAGGCTGAGACAGGAGAATCACTTGAACCCACGAGGCGGAGGTTGTAGTGAGTCAAGATCGTGCCATTGCACTCCAGCCTGGGTGACTTAGAGAGATGCTGCTTCCAAAAAAAAGAAAGAATTTCAGGGCAGCAACTGCACATTAAACCAAATACAGGGCCCTTCTGAATGCCAGGCCCTGTGCAGCTGCTCAGGCAACATGCCCAGGAAGGTGGCCCTGAGGGAATCTGTGGGGATCGCTCCTGTGAGGCCCCTGGGAAATGGGCCTTGCCATACGATGAGCTTGAGCCCGGACACAGATCCCTAGTTGGGGGAGTCGAGCTGAGGGAAAGTAGGAACCGAGAGAGGAACTATATGTTATCCAAAATAATGAACAGACATTACTTCTTGGATATGAGGACTTAGGAGGCATTGTGTCT
>CAUYQU010013189.1:0-72763 GCA_963574635.1 Cheracebus regulus | reverse complement strand
CAGACCTGGAACAACTAGACTTAACAAATATTTACAGAACTCTCCTCCCCAAATCCACAAAACATACATTTTTCTCAGTATCACATTATACCTATTTTAAAAGTGACCACATAATTGGAAGTAAATCACTCCTCAGCAATTCCATAGCATTTCACAGGTTTAAATAAAATATTGGTTGGCTGCTTATTTGTTATTTTCATGCCCTATTCCTTCCTGTCTCCATTGTTAAGCACAGTTATTGGCATAAAAGAGGCTTTTAATACCCATTTTAGACTGCATTCTAGCCTAGGCAATAAAACAAGAATCCCATTCTTTCTCCCTCTTTCTTCCTCTTTCTTTCTCTCTTTCATTCTTTCTTTTCTTTAGTTTGCTGTTTCTTTCTTTCTCCTTTTCTGTCTTTTTCTAAAAATAAAAAAAATAAAAAAAATAAAAGAATCACTTCATTTATCCTAATTACCTAAAAATCCTTTAAATGTAATTAGATAAAATATGGACCACAATATTTATTCTTATATTTTCCACTGTCATCAACATATCTTCGTTACAGGCTACATCAATTAATCTCTATTATTCTTTAAATGATAATGAGAATATATTTTCAAAGTAGCCATTGGTGACAATTCTATAAATCAATGTGCTACAGTGATACCTAAATAAAAGCTTATTTCACTGTAATGATGCTTCCAGGCTTCCCTCAAGTCAGCTGGTTACTTGCAGTTAATGATCTGTGACATACCACACAAGTAATCCTAAAAAGACTTATTATCCATTGCATGTGCAACAATATTTGCTTTATGGATGGCTAAATCAATGAAGACATTCAATGTAACTATAAAAGTAAAATCAAAAGAAAACTTACAAGTAACATGTTTTCTTTAAGTAAAAGGGCTGTGACCATTTTCCATTAATACTTAACCTTTAGTGGGAGCAGTGCAACCACATATAACACTCAAATCCATAAAGTCCAAGAGCTGTTCTGGGTTAATGCTAATTAACTGCCCCCAATCAAAAGAGCAGTAACGTTCCAAAAATGTGAGCTCATCAGCCTCTATTGTTGACATCAAAGTCACATCATGAACTAAATGAACAGCAAAAAAGATAAATATGTTTTATATATAACTTTAGAGCATATTTTAAAATCAAATTTATAATACATATACCACACAAACTCACCAAAAATGAACTATGTTATACACAAAACTGGCTAATCTCAAATAGTGAATCCTACATGGCTGCCAGATTTTGTAGGCAATCATGTTTACCATTTATAATTTTATTTCATTTAGTAGACTCAGCTTTTGTCCACCATATGTCCACTGTGGATTAACTATTCCCTCAGGTACAATTAAGGACTTTCCATCTGTTGTAAGAAGAGCTAAGTATGAAGGACACAGCCAGAAATAACATTTATACCTCAACCAAAAACAGAAGCCCATTCAAAATCAAATGATGGTTTATGCAGCATCTTTTTTTTTTATTAGACACATGTCTACACAGCAAAATAAACGAGATAAAAATTCATGGCAACAGCATAAGAGCTTTCACCATTCAGATTAGATATTAAATTATATCACCTCCATTAGCAGAATGTACGCAGATTTCCAAAAACATATATACTTCCAAACTATAATTTAAATGAAGGTTTGGCTTCTAAATATTAATTATAACCAAAATTTTAAGCATTATTTACCTATTTCACAGATATTTCACAATATTTGTAAAGTTTTTTATTTTTAAATCCTTATATTAGAAAAATACATATATTTAGCAGGACCTCCGATTACCCATAAGTAGACGACAGGATGAAGCAAGAATGGGAAAGATAGTAACAACTAACACATACAGCACTATTATATAATAGACATGGTTCCAGAAGATTTCTATAGTTTTAATTCTCACAATAACTTCCTTACAAGGTAGGTGCTATTATTAATCCCACTTTACAGATGAGAAAACCAAGGTATAAAAAGGGTAGAGACCTTACCATAGCAACACAGTTAAGTGAACCCATAACAGAATTTATGTGGTCTTGATTAAAAGTCTGTGTCCTTAACCACTATCCACTCTGTCTCCCTCTATTAGAGATATTTAAGTGGCAGAACACAGTATAAAATAAATACCCTTATGAGAAATTACAATTTCTCATCTTTTAAACTTGAAATTTTTAATGAAAATTAACATTAGCTAGAGCTAAGAATTTAATTATCAAAACAACAATGTGTTGAGCTTCAAGTTAGGGCTATGAAAGAGAAAAAAGAAAAAAAATAAAAATTTTAAAACAAAATATACGTGTAATATAAAATGCTTTTTATATAATCTTGTGTGCTACTAAATCAAACGCACTAAATGAGGTGTGTATTTTTTCCTCAGCTTTATTAAGGTACAATTGACATAAAAATGGTATACCTTGGAAAACGTGATGTTTGGCATATGTATGCTTATAAATAATTAAATCAAGCTAATTAAGACACCAATAACCTTACTTATCATACTTCATACTTACCATTTTTTGTGGTGAGAACATTTAAGATCTACAAAGAACTACTCTATTTGCAATTTCCATGTCTATATTATTATTAACTATAGTTACCATGCTGTACAATAGATCCCCAGAACTTATTCATCCTAAGTGATAGCTTGTATCTTTTGACCAACATCTACTCACTGTTTCCTACTGGCCCAGCCCCTGACAACCACTATTCCATTCTTTGCTTTTAAGAGTTCAACTTGATTCCACATAAAAGTCACATCATGCAGTGTCTGTCTTTCTGTGCCTGGCTTATTTTACTTAGCATAGGGTTCTCCAAGTTCATCCATGTTGCCACTAATGACAAGATTTCCTTCTTTTTTAAGGCTGAATAGTATTTGTGTGTGTGTGCGCGCATGTGCGCGCCACATTTTGTTTATCTATTTATCCACTGATACCACTTAGTCAGACTCCGTATCTTGGCTATAGTGAATAATGCTGCAATGAACTTGGGAGGAAAGATTCTCTCCAAATACTGATTTTATTTCCTTTAAATATATAACCAGAAGTAGAATTGCTGGATTTTTTTTTTGAGGAACCTCCACACTGTTTTCCATAATGCCTGTACTAATTTGCATTTCCAACAAGATACTAGAGTTCCTTTTTCTTCAGATTCTTGCCAATACTTACCTTTTGTCTTTTTGATAATAGCCATCTAAGAAGTGTGTGGTGATATTTAATTGTGGTTTTAATAAGACATGGGTGTAACCCAAAGTTTAATCTTTAGACCGCGTCTCTTTTTAAACTCACTCCTTTAGTTAAAGTTCATCCAGTCCCACTGGCTCTAAATATCATTAACATCCTGTTGATTCCCCAATTTTTATCTCTAGACCACACCTTATGTGTCTTGGGGTTGATCTTCTAGTGGAGTATCTTAGTGGTGTTCTCTGTATTTCCTGAATTTGAATGTCATCCTGTATTGCTAGGTTGGGGAAGTTCTCCTGGATAACATCCTGAAGGGTGTTTTCCAACTTGGTTCTGTTCTCCCCATCTCTTTCAGGTACTCCTATCACTTGTAGGTTCAGTCTTTTTACATAGTACCATCTTTCGTGGAGGTTTTGTTTATTCCTTTTTATTCTTTTTTCTCTAATCTTGTCTGCATGCTATATTTCCACAAGATGGTCTTCGAACTCTGATATCCTTTCTTCTGCTTGATCAGTTCAGCTATTGAAACTTGTGCATACTTCATGAAGTTCTTATGCTGTGTTTTTCAAATCCATCAGGTCATTTACATTCCTCTCTAAACTGGTTACTTTAGTTAGCAGCTCCTGTAGCCTTTTATCAAGGTTCTTAGCTTTTTTGCATTGGGGTTAGAACATACTCCTTTAGCTCAGTAAAGTTCATTATTACCCATTTTCTGAAGCCTACTTCTGTCAGTTCATCCATCTCAGCTTTAGCCCCATTCTGTGCCCTGAAGAAGTGTTTTGATCATTTGGAGGACAAGAGGTCTTCTGGCTTTTGGAATTTTCAGCATTTCTGTGTTATTTTTTCCTCATCTTCATGTATTTATCTACCTTTGCTCTTTGGGGCTGCTGACCTTTGGATGAGGTTTTTATGGGGTCTTTTTGTTGATGTTGTTATTGTTGCTTTCTATTTGCTTGTTTTTCTTCTAACAGGCCCCTCTTCTGCATGTCTGCTGCAGTTTGCCAGGGTTTCACTCCAGACCCTGTTCTTCTGGGTATCACCAGTGGAGGATGCAGAACAGCAAAGATTGCTGCCTGTTCCTTCCTCCAAAAGCTTTGTCCCAGAGAGCCATTGACCTGATGCCAGCCAGAGCTCTCCTGTAGGAAATATCTGTCAACCCCTTTTGGGAGGTCTCTCCCAGTCAGGAGACAAAGGGTCAGGAATCAGCTTGAGGGGGCAGTCTGTCCCTTAGCAGAGCTGGTGCACTGTGCTAGGAGAATCCCTCTTGTCAGGATCAGCCACTCTCTTCAGAACCAGCAGGAAGGAAAGATTAAGTCCCCTGAACCTCAGTCCGCAGCCGCTCCTCCCCCAAGGTGCTCTATCCCGGGGAGATGAGAGTTCTATCTGTAAGCCCCTGAATAAAGCTGCTGGATTTCCTGCAGAGATGCCTTGCCCAGCGAGGAGGAATTCAGAGAAGCAGTCTGGCCACAGCCACTTTGCTGGACTATGGTGAATTCTTCCCAGTCCAAACCTCTCAGGGTCCTTGGAACTGCTGGGAAAACTGACTGCTAAACCCACAGTAATGGCGGCAGCCCCTCCCCCAACCAAACTCGGTCCTCCCAGGCAGACTCCCGACTGCTGGGCTGGCAGCGGGAATTTCAAGCCAGTGGTTCTCAGCTTGCCGGGCTCTGTGGGAGTGGGATCCACTGCACAAGATCATTTGGTTCCCTGGCTTCAGCCCCCTTTCCAGGGAAGTGGACGGTGCTTCTGTCTCACTGGAGCTACAGGCGCCACAGGAGTATGAAAAAACTCCTGCAGCTCAGTGCCTGCCCTAAGTCACTCAGTTTTGTGCTTGAAACCCGTGGCCCTGGTGGTGTAGTCTCACAAGGTAATCTCCTGATCTGCCGATTGCAAAAATCCTTGGGAAAAGCGTAGTACCCGGGGTAGGTAGCACAGGACCTCACTGCTTCCCTTGCCTGGGGATGGGAGATCCCCCGGCTCTGTGCACTTCCCACGTGAAGTGATGCCCTACCCTGCTTCTGCTCACTCTCTGGAGGTTGTGCCCACTAACTAGTCCCAATGAGATGAACTGGGTACCTCAGTTGGAAATGCAGAAATCACCTGCCATCTGTGTTGGTCTCACTAGGAGCTGCAGACAGAAGCCTGTTTCTTCCTCATTTTTTTTTTTGGAGACAGAGTTTCGCTCTTGGAGTCTGCTTCTATTTCGTCATCCTGGCCCCTCCCCTCTAGACCACATCTTACCCCTGGAATTACAGATACATATATCCACTGCCTACTACACATCTCCACATATATGCTTAAGGAGTATCTCACATTTAATACGTTCAAAACCAAACTTTCAATCCTTACCCAAAACCTATTCCTCCTGCAGTTTTGCTCAGCTCAGTAAATACAACTTTGGTCTCCCAGATGCTTTGGCCCCAAATACTTGCATGTTACTTCTTCTCCCCTCTACTCCACAATCAATCTGTGAGAAAATCTATTAGTCCTACCTTTAAAATATATCCAGAAGCCAACCATTTCTCACTACTTCCACTGCTATCGCTCTGGTCTATGCCACCATTATTTCTCATCTGGATTACATAAAAAGCCTATCTGGTCTCCCTGCTTCCATTCTTATCGACTATAGTAACACTCTAAAAACGAGCTGTAGTGATCCTTTCTAAATACAAGTTAAATCACTGCACACTGTTCAAAACTTTGGTGGCTTTCCATCTCACTCAGAGTAAAAGCCAAAAGCCCATATAATGGACCACAAAATCTTTCTTGATCTGTCCTTTTCCTAGATTCTTCCCTCTTGTATCTTAAATGTCATCTTCTTTAATTTGATACATGCAGGAAGAAGGCCATATTATAAAAATGGAGGCAGAGATTGCAATTATATTGTCAAAAACCAAGGAAAGCAGTAGCCACCAAAATCGGAAATAGGGCGAGGAGGGATTCTCCCTAGAGCCATCAGGGAAAGCAGAGGCCTGTGCCTTAGTTTCACATTTCTGAACTTGGTTTGTACTTCTGAACCTTGGGATAATAAATTTCTGAAATTAAAAAAAAAGAGAGAGAAAAAGACTGTATCTGTTGAATTGCTTTATTTACACTGCAAAACTAAACAATCATTTGAAATTTTAGAAGACAATGTCATATAAAGTGGAAAATACTTAAATTCTAACTTTGAGAACAATTTTTAAAAAAATTTTTAGAGCAATTTTTAGAGCCCCAAAATACCTTAAAGTTGCCCATATGTCCAGGATTTGTCTGGCAAATAGTAAGAATTCAATAAATTCAGATTTATTAGTATTAATTAATAGCTATATTTATTATGATGATGTATATGTACCTATCTATCATATACCATATATGCAAACAGGATCTTAATAATCTAACAAATGAATGATAAAATACAGCGAAAAAGTCATCTCTGCAAAAACTAGGAAGACAAGGTTTAAGCTACAAATGAAGTTAAAGTTAAACTCTCTTAAAACTGCCTGGAAATAGCCATGTTCAATTAAGCAATCTTGAAACTAAACATAGTTTGGATTATCAAATTTTAGGAGTCGAAGGTACTTAGGTATTACCTAGTAGTATCCCCTCATCTTATACAAGACAATGACCCTAAGTGGTTAAGGGAATTGTCTAAGCTCATGTAACTAGATAAAATTTCAGCACCTAGAAAAATATCTAGTTTTCTGATACCCAGTCTAGTGTTCCTTTAAATTATTTTGGCTTTGTTCCACAACTAATGCAAATACAGACTAAAATACATTATTAAAGGGGCTTAAATTATGTAATAAAATTTTCTAAATTTTTTTCACAAAGAAATCTGTTTCTGTAGCTTTGTGTTATTTGATATTAATATTTAATAATTTCTTCTAAAATTTAAAAACAAAGATTTATCTTAAAAGAAAACAAATAAGATGAATTATGCTTTCTTTGGCATTTAATAAATCTTTTGTGACAAAAAGAAGGTGGAGAGATATCATAAAAACAAATTATGATCAAAATGCTTATACAACGCCTCCAAAATCAAAGAAAACACAACCACAAAAACCATAATACTGCCTAGGCTAAGTAAATTATAGTACTGTCAAAATGGTTTGGGGTAGGCTATCCAAAAAA
Source organism: Cheracebus regulus (assembly GCA_963574635.1). Taxonomy (NCBI): domain Eukaryota; kingdom Metazoa; phylum Chordata; class Mammalia; order Primates; family Pitheciidae; genus Cheracebus; species Cheracebus regulus. Next base: position 65,478 of record CAUYQU010013189.1, on the reverse strand, counting down.
GTAACTATGAAATAACAAAATAACATCACTACAACCGTCAGATGAAAAACAGTTTTTGATTGATATTAAGAAATAGCACTCATTAGATGTGTTATTCCCCAGTAGTTGTCAGTGACAACAACAGTCTGAAGGCAAGCTTACACATTTGATTTGGAGATACTAGTCAACCAATTAAATTCGAAATGCTATCAACATGTCCTTAAAATACAACAGGAGTATGAAGTATCATATGAGGGAACAGCTTTAAGTATATGTAATAGAATACTTTTTCTCTCAATGTCTAGAATGTTCTCAGTACGTTCCAGTAAGTAAATGATCACAGTTCTGCTTGAAAAATTTATATATGAAGTTTAAAAAAAAAAAAAAAAAAAGCAGCAGCAGCAGTACCAGCAGCAATAGAGACAGAAATATTAGCTCCCTCTGAAAAAGACACTTGGGTCTGGGTCTGGTACTTTGGGATTAGTATTATCAGAAACAAAAAAGAAGCAAAGTAGTAAAAGAAATGGTGAAAGGGGCAGAATGCTTTAGTTTAAAATGTATAAAGAGAATGAACAAATCCCCTAAAGAGTTTTTGTTTATGCTTCATAAACTATAAGTTCTCTTAAACAAATTGGTAACAATGACTTGTTCACTTTGGTATAATATTGTATGTGATAAATTTTATACAAGTTGATATGAATACTTCAAAATAAATATTACCAATTTAATTGTTGCACATGTCTGTTATACAAATAAAGAATTTTTAAAGACTCAAAAGAGTCACAACATAGGCAAGTAATTTCATATAAATTCCAGTGGTTTTCAAACTGGACACAGAGCCATTTCTTTTACTTCCCTATTACTGAGAAAAAATGCCTCTTTTAAAAGCCTGGTGATAATGATGTTGAGACCATAAGTAAAATTTTCAACTTGAAGTTTACTTAATTTACTAATACATTTTCATTGAGTTCAGGGAACACAACTTATAGGGTACATTAAAATGTAACCTTTAAACTTTCCAATGTAAAACATCACTTTGTGGGCAGAGATAGTACTCCAAGAGCTATCAATCACTGTTAAGAAGAATATACACTCAACATTCTTAATTGGTGTTGATGCACTCTTCTCTATGCCCTCATCTGTCATGAAGATTGTTTAAAAATCTGAGTTATTAGTCTTTATTTGCAAAAGGATCTGGTTAACATCTTTAAGAGTAGAAATCATTCATCCATCCACTCTATACTGGAGCATGATAATTCCCACCCCTAATACAAGTTACCGATAACCACCACCCTTCCACTAACTAAGAAGCTATAAATCAAGAGGAGGGCAGCTTCTATGCAACCCCTGTTAATTCTGTTTATAATCTATCCAACTAAGAATGTTTGCCAGTCAGGGGAGAAACCAGTTGATGGATCAGATAATATAAAGGCATAACAGATTAAAGATAGAAAATAACAAAATGACAAATTAAAATGCCATGCAGTTACAAAACACTGATTGAACTTAAAATTAATCTTTTTAAAAAATAATCTTTTAAAAAAGTTAATATTCCTGAGTTCTCATTTCACTTCAGTTATACCCTTGCCTGAAACACCCAAAGAAAAATTAAATTTATAATTCAGTACAGATTATGATTTTTTTAATTAAACACAAAAAAATTGTAAATAAAAAGTCAAAAGTTTAGATTTCTAACATTATGTAAAAGTCACAACTTGGGATAAAAAAGCAAACTTCCTAAATCCTTTATATTGATTTTACGTAAAATTATAATGTAAGATCTATGAAATTTTATTTCAAACATGATCTAGTATAAAACTATGATGTGTTTCCCAAGAAACTCCCTCTGATATTATTCATCAGAGTAGAATTCAACAGGCCACTTGGCCCTGAAGGTCATATAATGGATTCCCTCCATCTACCTATGTATTTTCCCTCATTAAAAAAAAAATCACTTTCCCTGAGTAACACATCCAGGGCCGTAAACACTTATAATTCCAACAGTCTTCATGAAAAAGCTTTTATTCATTCATTTGCTATTAGTTCAAGCACTGTTGTAAGTGATGAAGTCCTTAGCTTTCAGGGTTTAGATTTTAGTAGGGAAATACAGACAAGAAACAATATCAGATGACAATAAGAAAATGCAGATAACTGAAACTTAATAGCTTGATGAAAAGCAAGACTGGGTGGCTCCTTTAGAACGAAGCTTTAAAAAGATGAATGTTGAAGGTGAGATGTCAATGACAAAATAGAGCTAGCCAAAAACAAAGACAAGAGGGAAAATAATTTCAAGCATGAGAAATTCTAAGTATAATACAAATGAACTTGGAATGTTTTGGGGAAACAGAAAAAAATAAACAAATATGTCTTGCACTTATACTGGGCAAAGAAGTATGTAGAAGATAAAGTCTGAGTAGTAGGTAAGAGCTCAATCCCCTAACGTTGGTAAATTTGGATAAGAAGTTTGGGTTTCATTTGATGTATGATGAAAAACCACCAAAGAGTTTTAAGCAGAAAAGCCACATGATATAATCTGCAATTTGGGAACAGAACGGTAGGAAAGCAAACCTAAGAGCAGGAAGACCACTCAGGAAGCTACCATTGTAGTTTATATGAGAGGTGACAGTGGTAAATTAGGCCATGGCCAGGTTCACCTATGAAAAGCCCTTAGGTGGATGTAAATTTTAAAATCTCTAGGCTCTGAAGTGCAGGCTCTTATCAAGTGAGAGTATCCCAATGCTGGAAGAGCAAGACTGCAAAAGCCAGGAAACCCAGTATTAAGCCTGGTAGATCTGGCTCCCTGCCTTGCAGATGTTGCCCAGTATGGCAATATAGCTGTTTTAAGGTTCTTACATAGCTGGATCTGTGGCCTTTAAGTCATCTCATGCCACACAGGGTTGAAGAAATTGTTAAATTTCAGCCAAACTTCTGTGATATGCACAGAATAGATCAATGAGTAACCCTCTTACCCATTTTGAAATTTACCTACCAGAGATTTTTTTACTCACTAAAATAAAAGCATAGCCTTCGATGAAGATTTGAACATAACTGTATTTATTTTTTCCAACATTTTAAATTGATGTATAATAATTGTACATATTAATGGCAATGTTTATCTAAACATATATTGTATATTGATCAGATCAGGGTAATTAGCATATCCATCATCACAAACATTTATCATTTGTGTTAGAAAAAATATCTTCCTCCTAACTACTTGAAATCATACAATATATTATTGTTAAGTATAGTCTTCCTACAGTGGTCTAAAACACTAGAACTTATTACTTATATTTAGCTGCAATTTTGTATCCTTTAACAAATCTCTCCCTAACCCTTACTTTCCCCTACCCTTCCCAGACTCTGGTATAATCTATTTGTGACTTATATAAAATCAACTATTTTTAGCTTCCATATGTAAATGAGAACATGTGGTGTTTAACATTCTGTGCCTGGCTTATTTCACTTACCATAACGTCCTCCAGTTACATTCCTGTTGCCACAAATGACAGAACCATATTCTTTTTCATGGCTGAATAGTATTCCACTATGCAAATATACCACATTTTCTTTATCCATCCATCTGTTGTTGAAAACTAGGTTGACTCCGTATCTTGGCTATTAGTAATAGTGCTGCAATAAAAATGGATGTGCAGATGTCTCTTCAATATACTGATTTCCTTTACTTTGGATAAATAATCAGCAGTGGGATTGCTGGATCATATGGTAGTCCTACTTGTGGTTTTTTGAAGAACATCCATACTGTTTACATTCCCACTAACAGTGTATAAGAGTTCTTTTCCTTCACATTCTCATCAGCATTTGTTATTTTTTTGTATTTTTGATAATAGCCATCCTATCTGGGGTGAAATGATACCTCATTGTGATTTTGATTTGCATTTCCCTGATAATTAGTGATGTTGAAACATTTTTTTTTCATATATTTCTTGATTATTTGTATGTCTTTGGAGAAATGTCTTTCCAGATCATTTGCCCATTTTTAAAATTGGATTGGTTTGGGGGTGGGTGTTTTTGGTTTGTTTTGTCTTTGTTTTGTTTTTTGGCTGTTGAAATGTTTGCATCCCCTGTAAAATTTCGTTATTAATTCCCTGTTGGGTGAGTTGTTTACAAATATTTTTTCCCGTTCTGTAGATTAGTTTTTCACTCTGTTGGTTGTTTCCTCTGTCATTCAGAAGTTTTTAAATTTGACATAATCTCATTTGTTTTTATTTCGTGGCCTATGCTTGTGAGGTGTTATTCATAAAATACTTTCCCAGACAAACGTCCTGAAGTGTTTTCTCTATGTTTTCCTCTAGTAGTTTTATAGTTTCCTTTCGTCTTGCATTGAGGTCTCTGATCCTTTTTTAGCTGATTTTATATTTATTACATTTGGATAGGGTGAGAGATGCAGGTCCAGTCTTGTTATTTCACATACGGATATCCAATTTTCCCAGCACTATTTGTTGAAGAGCGTCCTTCCTCCACTGAGTGTTCTTGGACATTTGTTAAAAGTCAATTCACTGCAAATATACAAGTTTATTTCTGTACTCTTTATTCCATTCCGTTGGTCTACATATCTGCTTTTATGCCAGTACTGTGCTGCTTTGCTTAATACTGCTTTGTAGTATGTTTTGAACTCTAGCAGTAAGATCTTCAGCTTGCTTGCTTGCTTGATTTATTTATTTAGCTCAAAACCGGGTGTAGTTGTTCACTGTAATCTCTAATGATCCTTTATATTCCTACGGTACCTGTTGTGACCATCTCCTTTTCATTTGTGATTTTATTTGAGTTTTCCCTTTTCTCTTAGTCTAATGGTTTGTTGATTATATCTTTAAAAAACAACTTTTTGTTTTGTTGAACCTTTTGTTTTTCATAGTATCAATTTCATTTATTTCTGATCTTTATTATTTCTGCTCTGATCTTTATTATTCTGCTCTGATCTTAATTTCTTTCCTTTTAATTTTGGGTTTGGTTTGTCTTTGCATTCTAGTTCCTTGAGATTCACTGCAGTTTATTCAAAATCCTTCCAGCCTTTTGATGTAGGTATTTATTGATATACACTTGCTTCTTAGCACTGCTTTTGCTGTGTCCCATAACTTTTTGTATGTTGTGCTTCGACTTTCATTTCTGTCAAGAATTTTTTTGATTTCCTTTTTAATTTATTCCTTCACCCATTGGTCACTCAGAATATTGTTCAATTCCCATTTGTTGTATAGTTTTGAATGTTCATCTTACTATTGGTTTCTAGTTTTATTCCCTGTAGTCAAATAAGAGACTTGATACAATTTCAATTTTTTTTTCATTTTTTGACACTTATTTTGTATCCTAACATATGGGTCAATCTTTGAGAAAGTTCCACATACTGATGAAAAGAAGGTATATTATGTAGCTGTTGGGTAGGTGAAATGTTCTGTAAACATCTGTTAGGTGCAATTTGGTCTATCGTGCAGTTTAAATCCAATGTTTCTTTGCTGATTTTCTGTTTAGGCAATCTGTCCAATGCTGAGGAGTAGGGTGCTGAAGTCAACAACTATTATTGTATTAATGTCTATCTCTACCTTTTGATTCAATAATATTTGCTTTATATATTTGAGTTTTCCAGTATCAGGTATGTATATATTTACAATTGTTAAGTTCTCTTGCTGAATTGATCCCTTTATTATATAATGTCCTCCTTTGTCTCTTTGCACAGCTTTTGACTTGAAGTCTGTTTTGTCTGATATATGTATAGCTTACTCCTGCCTGCTTTTGGTTTCCGTTTGCATGGAATATCTTTTTCTATCCTTTCACTTTCAATCTATGTGTGTCTTTACAAGTAAAGAGTTTCTGGTAGGCAGCATATAGTTGGGTCTTCTTTTAATATATTAATGGTCTGTATCTTTTAAATGAGAAATGTAATGAGTTTAAATATTCAATTCAAAGTTATTATTAACAGGTAAAGACTTACACCTGTCATGTTATTGCTTGCTTTCTGGTTTTTCTATATATCCTTTGTTTCTTACTTCCTTATTGCTTATTCTTATAGTTGAATAGCTTTCTGTTGTGATAAGATTTCTTTCTTTCTCCTTTGTGTATTAGCTCTAGCAATAACTTTTACAGTTTCACATGTTCTCATGATAGCGGTTACTGTCTTTGCACTTCCAGATGTAAGAGTACCTTGAGCATTTGTTGTAAGGCCAGTCCAGTGACAATGAATTCTCTTGGTTCTTGCTTGCCTGGAAAGGACAGCTTCACTGGGTATAATATTCTAATATTCTTGGCTGATAGGTTTTTTTTTTTCTTTCAATCCTTTCAATATATAATTCCATTCTCTCCTAGCCTGTAAGGTTTCTGCTGAAAAACTCACAATTAGTCCACTGGCAATTCCCTTATATGTGACTTCACACTATTCTCTTGCTGTTTTTAGAATCCTCTTTTACTTTTGACAATTTGGCTATAATATTCCTTGAAGAGGACCTTTTTGGGTTAAATCTACTTCAGGTTCTTTGAGCTTCCTGGATGTGGATGTTCATCTGTCTTTCAAGATTAAGAAGTTTTCAGCTATTATTTCAATAAATGTTTTCTACAACTTTTCCCTTCTCTTTTCTTCTGGAGCTTCCATATATAATTGTTTGTTCACTTAATGTTGCCCCATTAATCCTGTAGGTTTTCTTCATTCTTTTTTATTATTATTTATTTTTGTCTGTCTTATTTCAAAAGACTTGTCTTCAAGTTGCAGAATTCTTTCTTCTGGTTGGTCTAAATCTGTTGTTGGAGCTCTTGATAGTATTTTTTACTTCATTCATTAAATTCTTTAGCTCTAATATTTCTGATTAGTTCTTGATTATATCTATCTCTTTGTTGAATTCCTCATTCATATCATTAATTACTTTCCTGATTTTGTTGAATTTTCTATATATATTCTCCTGTATCTCACTGACTTTCCTTAAGATTATTATTTTGAATTCCACTTCTGACATTTTGTATATTTTCTTCTGATTAAAATCTGTTACTAGAGCATTATTACATTCCTTTAAAGGTGCCATGTTTCTTTGCTTTTTCATGTTTGATGTGTCCCTATGTTGATTTCTATGCATTTAGTAGAAGAGTCACCTCTTCTAATTTTATGCAGTAGGATCCATAAGAAAAGACTTATTCATATAGATGGCCCTGGGGTGTCGGTTCAGTGGGGATGCATTGGGATTGTTTCTAGTTGGATGCAGTACTGTTTCTCTATGCAGTTTCTTCAGTTGTAATCCACACTAATGACATTTGTGAGTATCTCAGTGGCCAACACTAAGAGAGTTTGTGGCAGCAATGGTGTAACTTTGCCAAGGGTGGGCTTGCTGGGCTGTTTCTCATGTCAGGGGTACATGCACGCACATGGTAGGTTGGTCAACTTAGGATCTGGTTTGAAGTATGTTATATTGGCTAGGGGCACAGGTGTACAGCTGCTTGGCCAGCCTGTGGGAGTGCCTGCCAGGGGCTGTTTCTAAGGTCCAGTACATGGCCACACAGCTTCTCAACTGGCCTGGGCATGTGTCTGCTGGAGGTAGCCCACAGAGCTATTTCTCAGGCCTAGGATGGGTGCACACAGCTGCTCAGCTGGCCTAGGGGCATTTCTGCCAGAGGTGGTCTGTAGGGTTTTCTCAGACCCAGAACATGGATGCTTAGCTTCCTGGCTAGCCTAGGAGAGTATCTGGTAGGGGCAGCCTATGGGGCTGTTTCTCAGACTTAAGGCGAGGATGCACAGCTGCTAGATCAGCCTGGGGATGTATTTGCCAGGGGCAGCCTATGGGACTGTTTCTCAGGCCCTGGGCACAGACACAGCCACTCTACCAGCCTGGGTGTGTCAGCTCCTCAATCGTTCAGGGATCTCTCCTGCTCAAGGGAGGGTACACAGAGTTTGGCTGGCTCAAGGGTAGGTTCGCCCTGTGAAGGACTGCCAGACTTTTCCTCCAGCTTGAGTGTGGGCAGTGGGGATTGGTTTCCCTGCTGTGCAAGTCAGAGTCACAGCCAATCATGAGCCCAGATTCTGAGCAGCTGAAGCTGTGGTGTTCAGTCACCCATTTGGGCTTGGTGGAATGAAGATGGAGTCCCAGTGCTGCAGAGGTCCAAAAGCTACTGACCTCCAGAAGAGTGCCCACTCCAGAGGTGGCTCTGGTCTCAAGATGGCACCATGCTGCAGCAGTTTGACTCACAAGGGGTGGGTGGGGGTGAGGAATACACACCTTGTGCTCCTAATCCAGAGCAAAGCAGCTGTGTGAATTTCTAGGAGCTCTCCAAACTAGAGTCAAGGCTTAGGAGAATTGTGGGATTCTCCTGTAGTAAGGAATGTAGATGTTTGTGGTGGCAATGGGGACTAGTAGGAATCTTCTGCTTACCTTTTCCCTACAAGTCTCTCCTGTCTCTAGACCGATCTGTTATGAGAAGGGTAGATGGGGTTGCAGAGGCTGCGTGTCTCCACACTGCCCTCACGGGCTCTCAATCACCAAGTGCCATGTGTCTCTCGTCAATCATCGTGCTAAAGCCATCTTGATAAAGTTAAATGTATTTATTAATCTAACAACCAGACAGAGCAAAACAAATAATTTTTTTTTAATTGAAGATGGCAATGAAAAAGAGTAAGACTAAGATCTAGATTGGCAGGTTCCCATCACTCCTTAAAGACTCTTTGTCTCAACCTTTCAGCAAATTAACAATGACTAGCTTAATACACATAGCAGACTCTCAAAAATGTTCAATGAAAGAATGGCCCTACCCAACACATAATATGAGAACTATCAATCTCTGGCAGGCAGCTGGGGGAGAGGGAGGACAGAAAAAAGATGGTAATAAGGAAATTCTCTAATAAACATTTTCTCCAGGAAAGTTGCACAGAGCATGAATTTTAGCTCTACTGATTTGCAATTTGTGATAAATCAAGTTGAAGCTATCTATGCTCAGTACTTTTAAAAGGCCATTATGATTAATAAACTAATTTATAGTTACTGGGCACTTACTATGCAAAAGACCACAAGCACAGTACTTTTCACACAATATCTCATTTAATCTTTAAATCAACTTTATCCAACATAAACTACTATCCTCATTTCCAGATGGGGGAAACTGAAGCTAAAACATAAAGTAACTTATATGATATCACACTGCTCTAGAGTGAAGCAATTGGGCTTGTAAGCAAAGTTTGTCTAAAAATCCAAAGCTTTATGATCTCAATATTTCATTTAATACTTAAACAGTAAAACAAAATAACACTAATTAGCATCTGATAGTCTTTCAAAATAGAACACAGAATGTTTCATTTTAATAACTGTACATTTTTAAGAATTATATATGAAATAGTTAATGTACTAGTTACCATTCTTTCCATTTCATTAAAAGAAGTCTCTTCCTCTATTAGCCATTTCATTAACCTACTCTAGTTACTCTGAATATTTAAGCATAAAATTTAACTTCTCAGAAAAATAAGTCCATAATTCATCTTTCTATCAGAATATCCTCTATCCTCAGCCCAAATTTCTAGTATGTTTACTATATTTTAATAAAAAGCAAATAATCTCATAACCTACTGTTATAAGCTCTAAGCATGAAATAAGTTCACACACACTCTCTTTTTTTATGGAAATGTGTGTTCACCCTCTCTTTTTCTCTCCCTCCTTCTGCTAACTTTAACTAAAAGCTGACTACTGCTACCAGTATTTCCATAGCCTACACATTTCATTTCAATATATGCTTTCTAATTAATTCACAAAAAAAGGGACACAATGATAAATTTTAAAACCACATTTAGGAAGAAGATGACTACATTTAGGTAATAAGCATAATAATCCAGCTTCATATGTCTTTCCATCACAACCCTTGCTTTGCCTTTAACCAGTATGAAAAGTCTCTTTGTAAATTTTATTGCTTTTTAATATAATTATATCCCCCTAAAAGAAAGTAAGTACATACTACAATACCATAACAAATATAACACCAGTTTGGACATAGAAATCAAAATATATTCAGGAGACTTAAGAGTTAAAGCCCTAATAGGCTTAACTGCAGAAGGATCTTTCATTACGTGATCACATGAAATTGGGCCAGTGACAGATTATGTAGTAAATAATATTCAGGAAAATATTCATCTATAATATCTTTATCTTACATATATAACATTCTATGTGACTGCATACACTGCTATATAATCTCATTCTGAAAGAGCATATTATAAATACATACAAGAAAGGCGTTATAGCTAAGCCAAAAGTAAAAAAAAAAAAAAACCTCTTGACTTTTATGCTATTAAATCTCAAACATAACATTGTATTAATTTCTTACATAAATTCAAATAACTTATACAAATATTTGTTTTTAAAACCTGGGAATGCCACCACCAGTCCAGTCCAAGAGCCCATCTAACTCTATAACAGCCTGTCTTTGACAATGACCAATGGTGGATGCCTCACAGAATAGCATACACTTAACATAATGTATATAATTATGTACCACTATACCATTATCCCAAATGGCAGTTAGATTATATCCTGAAAGAAATTAAAACAAATCGTAACTCCTCTTCCTTAGAGACGCTATAATTTCTCATAAGGTAATGGGAAGCCTCCAATAAAGCACACACTTAACCATAATATAAGCCAATGCTTTGAATGACAACTAAACTGAGAAGCTGAATACAGAAATAGAACTTAAGCCAATCACAACATGATTTGCAAAGGGGGATTTTCAATGAACTGAAAAGCATCTGATTCACTCAATTCAAAAGAATTGTTTGCAAAGCAGATGAGCAAAATTTAAAGCTTTTAAAAAAGTAAACTACAATTTCTATCCAAGCCATAACATTTTATGATATGTAATACGGTTTTCCAGAGTGTACGATAATGCCTGTATTTTTCACACCTGTGTCATCATGGTTTTAAATTAAACATGAACTTATGAAATGCTCATCTAGTGTGCAAAGCCACATAATGCAGAAATCTTGGTTTGGTCTTTCAGGAAGCACTGCTTCCTAAACAATTACAGAGAAAAAAAAAAAGTACTACATTTTTTAAGACCTTTGGAAAAGATAATTCTCTTGGTAATATATGTAGGTATTATTTTAACAACCCTTGCAGTCAGGAAATAATACCTAATCTAAATCCTCCATGGTAAAATCTGAAGTCATTTTCTCTTTTTCTGACCTCAAATCTTGGAAAACATTGAGTCAGTCATGTGTTGCATAACAATGTTTCCAACAACAATGGGCCACATATGTGATAGTGGTCCCATAAGATTAAAATGGAGCTTTTATAACATACTTTTACTCTATCTTTTCTATGTTTAGACACATAAATACTCACCATTGTGTTATAACTGTGTACAGTATTCAGTATGTTACCATACAAGTTTGTAGCCTAGGAGCAACAGGATACCATATAGCTTAGGTGTGTAGTAGGCCATACCATAAAGATTTGTGTAAATATACTCTCTATGTGATGGTAAATATTAAGTGTCAACTTGATTGAAGGATACAAAGTATTGTTCCTAGGTGTGTCTGTGAGGGTACTGCCAAAAAAGATTAACACTTGAGTCAGTGGACTGAGAGAGGCAGACCTATCCTTCATCTGGGTGGGTACTCTCTAATCAACTGTCATCATGGCTAGAATAAAGCAGATTTGCTGAATCTTCCGGTCTCCATCTTTCTCCTGTGCTGGATGCTTCCTGCCCTCAAACATGAAACTCCAAGTTCTATGGCTTTTGGACTCTTGGACTTACACTAGTTGTTTGCCAGGGGCTCTCAGGCCTTCAGTCACAGACTGAAGGCTGCACTGTCGGCTTCCCTGCTTTGGAAGTTTTGGGACTCAGACTGATCCACTTCTGGCTTCCTTGCATCTTAACTTGCAGATGGCCTATCGTGGTACTTTAGCTTGTGACTGTGTGAGTCAATTCTCCTTAATAAACTCCCTTTCACATATACCTATATCCTGTTAGTTCTGTCCCTCTAGAGAACCCTAATATATACTCTATAATGTTCACACAATGAAACTGCCTAACAATACATTTCTTAAAACATACCCTGTTGTTAAGCAACACATGACTATATTTGAAAACCTTTACTAATGTCTCTTTTTCTAAGTTACTGCATTGCAGAACTAGGAACCAAAAAACAGTCATGTACTGAGTTCAGTTTTATAATTTTTCTCTATCTATCACAGCCCAAGAGACAGGTCTTGAAATTAGTTACAAACCCTAATTTTTACCAAGAACTGCTCTTCTCCCTAATATACTCTTTCTCAGAAAAAAAAAAAAAAATCTATTTCAGAACAAACCCAAAAATTTAGAAAAGGAAATTTATACAAGACACGAGCAAGAAACAATGCATATAAAATTCCAATATAGACACTTCTTCCTTCCCTAAAATAGGGGATCATTTAATGAAATGTATCACTCAAAACCTCTGGGACAGAGCTGAAACTGCAATGTAATATCATAAAATCTGCAGCTGTGTTGCTGTTCTTAATAGTCCATGCTGCTTTCTTAGACCACAGGAAGCCAAAACACACACTGTCAGAACTAACTTACCTTCACAGGAATTGATTGAAGCAGTGAAGCAGTTATGATAGACCACACATCAAAACAGTTATTCAAAAGATTGTATGCACTCTTAGGAATTTTCTCCTCAAATAATTTGCTCACTCTAGAAAAGCGGTTTCCAAATATCAACTCTTTCTTTGTAGGAATTAAAACTACAGGATAGGCAAATGTCTTGGTAAGTCCTCAATTGGGCTGCCATAACAAAATGGCATAGACTAATGGCCTAAACCACAAATATTATTTCTCAAAATTCTGGTAACTAAAGTCCAAGATCAAGGTACTGACACTGACGGATTCAGCATCTAGTGAGGGCATTCTTACTGGTTTGCAGACAGCCACTTTCTCACCGTATCCTCATATGGCAGAGAGAATTATTATCTCTCATGTCTCTTATAAAGATATTAATCCCATTCTTTTTTTAATTAAATAGAGACAAAGGTCTCACTATGTTGGCCAACCTTGTCTCAAACTCCTGGACTCAAGCAAATCCCCTGCCTTGGCCTTCCAAAATGCTGGGACTACAGGCATAAACCACTGTGCCCTGCCAGATGTCATTCTTAAGGGCTCCACTCTGATGAACTAATTACCTCCCAAAAACCCCACCTCCAGACACCATCATTTTGGGGATCAGGTCTTCAACATATCAATTGGGGGTGGTGAGGGGACACAAACATTCTGTCCACAACAGCAAGTAAACTTTACCATACATAAATACGCAGTAATAACTTACTTTTATTGCCTACCAAGGCAACCAGTGGCTGAGTTTCTGACTCCTCGCTCACTTTCTTCACCACAGTATGCCAATCTTCTAAATTCTCAAAGCTTTGATAATTTGTAATATCATACACCAAGAGGATTCCCTGTCACAAAAGAGTTACAAAATATTTGTAATGTATTACTTGGGGCAAACATCTTAATGAATACTAGAGTAATCCTTCAGATATGTCAAAATGGGTGTAAAAATACAAATGTCGAGTGTTTCATAGTTACAACTTTCATTTAAATTGCTTACTAGCAGATTGAAAATACTAAATGTTTTCATTCAAGATAAATCCAGCAATTAAGATGCAATGCGAGCTAAAATATAATTCTATCAAAATTGTGGTCTTCCAATAAGATAGCTGGAATATGCTTGGTAAATTACAGAACATATAAGAAAATCCTATCAATATCAAAGAAGTTGAAAAGGCTACAACATCTACAATCCTGTCTCTCACTTTCATGAGGTCAAACATTTAATCCTTTCAATAACCATCTGCTGCTACTCTTTTTAAATATTTTCAAAAACAGAGACTCCATGATACCCTTTGATAGGCAATTTAAGTGTTTAACACAATTTTCTTTAAATGAAATGTCTATTTCCTCTTTTAGTCCACTGTGCATTTGAAGAACTGGAGAGTATCTTTCTTAAACTAACCCTTCATATACTTGAAAACAGTTAAGTAACTCCTTTACCATCTCCTTTCCAGAGTAAACAAACTCAGTTCCTTAAACTTACCTCAAAGGGCCTATTTTTCTATCCCTTTAATCATAGCTGTTGATTCTTCCCAGGACACACTACATATAGTTTTTTGACATCCTCTTTAAAATGAGCAATGTAAAACTGGACATAATACTGTAATATGAGTCTGAGCAATGCCAAATATAACAGAAGGATTGCTTCCTGCCTCTTACATATCATATTCCTTTTAATTTATCTCATTATTTTGTGTAGGAGGGAGAATTATATATGCACACAAAAATAACAGTACCACATTCTTGATTCTCATCCAGTTTGTGGTCAAACACTTAATACAAAGTTGTACATACAATATAAGCCTGGACCCTAATGGCATTTTTATCTACTTCTTAGGTTATCACAGTAGTAATCAACTACTTTTGTGCACCTACTGTATACCAGACACATTTCTAGGTCTTCTCATTAATCCTTACAACAATCCCAAAAGGCTGGTATTATCATTCCCATTTTAGATAATAAACAGAAGTTAAAATAATCAAGGTCATATTGATAGGTAAGTGATGGAACCAGGATTTCAATCAAAGACTAAATAATTAAAAACATTTGCCTGTTGATTAAACTCTAAGCATTGTGCTGGATTCTACAGACGTAAGTTCCAAACCATAAGGAACTCACTGTTTTGCAGCAAAACTAAACACATAAACAACTATATAACACAGTAGTCATGACCAATGAGACACTGGTAAATATTAATCAATTGGCTTGGGGTTCTGGGCCCTGCAGGGGTGACAGTTTGCTATAATTTTGCCAATTTCCATGATGCTCGCCTATGGTCATTTTTAAGTTATCAATGTGACATCACTGAACATAGAGTTGGAGAGGGCACCATTATATAACATGTCCACTATATAAATGTAACAGATGTAAACAACCTCGAGAACACAGATAACAGAAATACATAGTAAAATAATTAGTGATAGAGATTAGGCATATCTTTGTTTTAATACAATGTGTGAGTTTATATATAATTTTTAATTGTGAAAGTATTTAATAACTGGCTCATGAAAACTGCTAAAAAAAATAACTCTCTGAAGCTAGAGCCAGCCAGCCCTGGCATACTTCTATTATGACCTTCCAGGACTATTATTCTCTTTTATTAAACCATATTGGCCCCCAAGTCACCTAGCTTCTTCAGGTCTCAGGTTTCTTATCTCTAAAATTAGATATTTGAGTTAGATGGTCTCTAAGATACCTTTCACTTTAAATGTTCTATAATTTTTATGCAAAATCACTCATCTGGTTCATTTCGGCAACTTGAACACCTATTTCTGTCTGTCTTCCAAGATGCTTTGAAATAATGCCCAACACAGAATTAACTAAAACAAATAGTATCTCACTTTCCTTATTAAGAATAAAGCCCCAGAACTGATCTCTGAAGGTTAATCTTCAATCTACTGACCCTACCTTCAACTGCCATGGGTGGTATTATATATCATTTGTTGAAAAGAGCTCTACCCTGGAACTCAGGTTGCTGGTGGATTCCAGTCCTGGCCCCAACTATTGATCTTGGGCAAAACTTGTTATCTCACTTTTAAAATATCGAATATGCCTACATTATAAAGTGAAATAATAAAAGTACTTATTTTAAAATTAACATACCACCTGCAATTGCAGATTTTTTTTGTTATCATACTAAGCGAACAAGAATCGCATTTTCATGGCAACTCTGAGGTAGGTTTTAAACTCACAAATAAAGCCTAAACCTATGACTCTCAAGACTTTTTGAACCCTTCTAATTAATATATGAAACCCTTCATTTCAACAAGGGATAATATCTGAATATGGTAAAACACATGCAAATGATCTACTGATACTACCATGCAAATGATCTACCATCTACTGACACTCATTATAGGAGGAAAGATAGGGAACAAACATTAAAAACCGTTGTTCTAGACCACAAATTGGTAAACTATGGCCCATGGGTCAAATCTGGCCTACACCCTGTATTCATAGATAAACTTTACTGAAATATATAGTCACGCTCATTTGTTTAAGTATTATCAATGGCTCCTTTTGTGCTACAACTGCAAAGCTGAGTAGCTACAACAAAGACAACATGGCCTGCAAAGCATAAAATATTTACTATCTAGCTCTTTTCAGGAAAAAATTGCCAATCTCTGATCTAGACAAATGCATCCCAACATTTTTCAGTTGGTGATTCTTAGAAATTATTCGGGATTCACAATAAATATAGAAGGATAAACTCCTATTCACTCACCTAGCTATCTAGCAACATAAACATCTCCATTTAATATTAAAACTATTATTATTTTTCCTTGTTCTTGTCATCATAATTACTGCCAATTTTGACCTTCACCACTGTGGTGAAATTCTGAAATGAAAAAATGAAAAACTAAAAATATTAAAATATAAAAGGAATTATAGGACTTTCACTTTCAACTCTGACAAGTAAAATAAACCTGAAAGTCATCACTTCTGTCCTTACATACGAAAAAGAACAAACTGAAAAATCAGTGACTTCTCTTGGACTCATCAGAAAGTTGATATTGCAAAGCAAATCATCACCCTGAAATCTGGAGAGAAAAACAAATCCAAAAAGTTACAGCCAAGATCTGCTTATCTGCAGAAGCAGCCAGTAGAAACAGTAAATGGCAGGAAGATCTAAATGGTAATTTTGACAAACTGCTGGAGGCTGATGGGGGTCTAGCTTAAGAATGAGGAACTCCTAGGGGCCCCCACAGTCTACCTCCACACTTTCATGGATGTGCCACCAGATTCCAAATGTCCCACTAGATTATCAGTAAAGACTCAAGAAAGGTCCCCTCAAGGCTCTGGGATGAAGAGAGGAAAAAAGTAACCATTGTGAAATATGCTCAGAGCATTATCCATAAAAAAAATCATACTCTCCAGAAGAAAAGTCTTAATCAGAACATTGTATTCCATCCAGAAAGAGAAGTTCCCAACTTCAGCCCCCTGTAGCTGTTCTGTCTTATCTAACTGGGAGGAGCAAAGAAATACTTGTGAAGTTCACAGTCTAGAAATACAAGCCCACTAAAGACTAAAATTTTATCCTAAGAATATAGAATGCTTCTCATCCCCCATACTTTACCACAACACCAACAGGGCACCAACATCTGAAAGAGCTGCCAGACAGATTTCACCTAACAAGTCCTTAGAGATACCAAAAAAGACTCGGAGGCAAAAACAAGGATGTTAGAGGAATCGATGCCTCTGGCACCCAGAGCTAAAGTAAACATTAAATGCAGCACAAAGTAAAACCTCACACAAAAGTCTACTTACCTGAATCTTATTACTCAATATATCATGTCCAGCTTTCGATATAAAATTACTAGGGATTTCAAAAAGTAATTTGAAGAGAAAAAGCAAGCATCAGAACCAGACTCTGATATGAAACAGATTTTGTAATTACTAGACAGGCAATTTTAAGTAACTATGACTAATATATTGAGGGTTCTAAAGGAAAAGGAAAACATGTAAGCACAGATAGGTATAATAAAACAAGGGATAATCAAAACAAAATACTAGATATCAAAAACACTGTAACAGAAATAAAGAATGCCATTGTTGGGTACATTGTTGGTCAAAGCATAGGAAAAAAAATCAGTGAGCTTGAAGATAGGATAATAGAACAGAAATGCAAAAAGAAAAAAACAATGAATAAAACAGAACATCAAGTAACAGTGGAACAGTCCCAAGTGGGGCACCATACGCATAACTGAAATATCAGAAGAAGAGAGAATCAAGCTTAGGAAGTATCTGAAGTAATAGTTACCAATAAATTGACAAAATTAATTAGACACCAAACCCAATATTTAGGAATCTTGGCCAGGTGCAGTGGCTCACGCCTGTAATCCCGGCATTTTGGGAAGCCAAGGCAGGCAGATCACCTGAGGTCAGGAGTTCAATACCAGTTTAACCAACATTGAGAAACTCTATCTCTACTAAAAATACAAAATTAGCCAGGTGTGGTGGTGCATGGCTGTAATCCCAGCTACATGGGAGGCTGAGGCAGCAGAATCGCTCGAACCCAGGAGGCGGGAGGTTGAGGTGAGTCGAGATCATGCCATTGCACTGCAGCCTAGGCAACAAGAGTGAAAACTGTCTCAAAAAAAAAAAAAAAAAAAAAGAGACAGACAGTGGACTGGTGGTTGCAGAGGCTAGGGGTTGGGGAAAATAGTCAAAGGGTACAGAATCTCAGACAGTAGATAAAAAGATTTTTTTTTGAGAACTAAAGCACAGTGTGGTTAAAAGTTAATAATTACAAATCATACATTTCAAAATTGCTAAGAATAAATTTCAAATGTTCTCAACTTAAAAATTATAAGTACTTGAGATAATGGATATGTTAATTGGCTTGAATTAATTATTCCACATTGTATTCATAAATCATAACATCAGTCTGTACTCCGTATATATAAAAAATTATAAATTGTCAGTTTACAATAAAATTTAAATTTTTAAATAAAATTCTAAATGTAAAAAAAAGAGTGAGTGAATATCAGGAAAGGAAAAAAATGAAGATAACATCAATTATTTTTCTTATTGTTAGTTGATATAAAATATAACTGTTTAAAGTAATAATAA
Organism: Cheracebus regulus; assembly: GCA_963574635.1. Lineage (NCBI taxonomy): Eukaryota > Metazoa > Chordata > Mammalia > Primates > Pitheciidae > Cheracebus > Cheracebus regulus. Next base: position 46,862 of record CAUYQU010013189.1, on the reverse strand, counting down.
TGTACTGGATGATTATATCATACAGATAAGTGAGATGAATGACAGCCATGCCTTAAGGGACAAAAAGGATGAATTGAGATATTCTGAGGTGCCTGCACTACACATGAAGCAATATAGTATCATTTAACACTGAACTTAATTTAAAATGTATATTGCAAACTCTAGAACAATCACTAAGAAAAATTTTTAAGTATGTTGATACGCTAAAACAGAGAGAAAATACTCAAAACCAGAGAAAGCAGAAAAAGGGGATAAGAAACAAAGAACATGTGCAAAGAATAGAAAATAAAGATGACAGATGTTAACCCAACTGTATCAATAACCATTTTGTATGTTGATGATCTAAATACACAAATTAAAAGATTGTCAAAGGAGATGAGAAAATAAGACTTGACTATATGTTGCCTACAGAAAATTCACCTTACATATCTTTACATGTTAACACAGACAGGTGAACAGTAAAGGGACAGAAAAACACCATGAAAACATTAATGAAAAGAAAGCTGGAGTAGTTATATAATTTGAGAGAAAGCAGACTTCAAATATGGAATATTATTGAGTTTAAAGACTGACATAATGAAAAAGTCGGTCCTCCAAGAAGACGTTAACAATCCTCTCCATATACGCACCTAATAACAGGGAATCAAAATATATGGCCAGAACTGATATAACTACAAGGAGTTCCAAATCTGCGCATCCACTATTACAGCTAAAGACTTTAATATCCTTTTTTCATTATTTGATACATCAAGCAAACAGAAAATCAGTAAGGATATAGTTGATCTGAACAACACTGACCATCTACTTCATCTAATTGACATTTATAGAATACTATATTCATTAGAACACATACTATTCCCTGGCTCTGATAAAATATTCACCAAGATAAACTACATTCTGGGCCATAAAATATACCTTAACATGTTTATAAAAATAGAAATCACACAATGCATGCTTTCAAACTATAACCAGAAATCAGTAACAGTAAAATGGCTTCATATACTCAAAGTATATGAAGATTAAAAAACATATCCTAAATAACACATGCATCAAAGAAGCCTCAAAATTAATTTTAAAATAGTTTGAACCAAAAAAAAAAAGAGAAAAAGACATGAATACAATAACAAAAAAAAAAAGAATACAGCAAAAGCAGTGCTTAGGGAAAGTGTTTAGCATTGAATGCATGTATTAGTAAAGAAGAAAAATCAATAATCTAAGCTTCCACTATAGGAGACTAGAGGAAAATGAGTAATTTCAATCTAAAGCAAGCAGAAGAAAGTAATTAAAAATTAGGGAAGAAATCATTGAAATTGAAGAGGAAAACAACAGAGAAAATCAACAAAGCAAAAGCTGTTTTTTTAAAAAGATCAAGAAAACTGACAAGCCTCTAGCCAGGCTAACCAAAAAACAAAGGGAGGGAGAGAAAAGACACCTATTATCAAGGTAAACAAATTAAGGATCATCACTACTGATCCCACAGACATTAAAAAGGTAGTATGAACAACTTTGTGACCACAAATTTGATAATATAAATTAAATGGACCAAATCTTTAAAATACACACATTACCAAAACTATTGATTCTCAGGGCCTCTACTCACCAGCAGTCTCAAATCCAGACCTCTAAGTACTCACCTCTTCAGGAGCCATAACACAGGCACTCTCAAATCCCTAAGCCTCTCACCACATCAATCAATCCAGAACTCTTCTGACCCCTTCCAGAAAACTGAAAACTATCAGAATCTTCCAAGCTACAAGAAAGTACAACTCCCTCAGAAACGCAATACATTTTACAATCTACTTGTGAACTTCTGGATCTAATTTTCTTGGCAATCTTATGGTCTTCTAAATCTATCTCCACGTCTCATGCCCCAGATAACTTTCGGTATCGACCACATGGCTGATATTTATCTCTCTACTATGTCATCATCCCCATACCACCCTTTCCTTCCACTTCCCAATTTACCCTTCAGCTGCTGTTCTTCTTCCAAAACGTTTTACATGACCTTTGGAAATCAGATTTCAAGTTTAATAAATCCCTCTTCAACAACAGTTTCCTTCATGTTATGTCTTAACTGCCTTCTCCCAACTTCAATTGCAAGAAGATACTATCATCCTCCTTTTTGTAAACTTCAAGAGTTTTAGTAAATATTATGTTAGTTTATATAGTACTTTGTTTTCATCTATTTCACTTACCACCATATCTGATAAACATGATGACTGAGTAAATCAAACGGATACCATTTTCAAGGTAATAATCAATAGAAATTTTTTTTATTTAGAGATGGGGTCTTGCTCTGTCACCCAGGCTGGAATGCAGTGACACCTCACTGCAGCCTTGAACTCCTGGGCTCAAATAATCCTCCCATCTCAGTCTCCCTGGTAGCTAGGACTACAGGCTTGTACTACAGGGCCCAGCTGATTTTTTAAATTGTTTGTAGAGACAGGGTCTCACTATGTTGCTGAGGCTGGTCTCCTGATTCTGGACTCGAGCAATTGTGCTCCCTTGGCCCCCTAAAGCACTGGGATTACAGGAATGAACCACTGGCCCAGCCTTGACAGAAGTTTTGAAAGAACAAACACTGATGCCAACACATAACAGTTTTGTAAAGTATTGCATAGATTTAGTTCTTCAATGTAACACATGCTAAACAATACATGCATTATTTAAGCCTCTCAAAAATGAAAGGTTCTCCCATTCCCAAAATGCAGGTTATTTTTTTTCTCCCTGATATGCAAGACAAATAATCTATTTTAGTTTTTTAGTTATATATAGAAATGAATTAAATCATACAGATTATACAACAGCCAGAACAACATATATCTTGTTTTGTAAGTACAACCTGTAAGAAACACTAATGCAAAAAAAGTCAGTTATAAGTTGGCAAATATCCAACTAAAAAACTTACAATAAAAGAGAGCAGAAAGTCTTGGAGAGTCCAGTTCTGAGATGTGCTCTGTCCCTAACTGTCAGGTAGGCACTAAATCCTTTTGTTGGTATTTAAAAGGCAGGCTCATCTGTGTGGGGTCACTGGTATACAACAGAAGTTATGTTCTACCTCACAAGTGACTACACTTCATTGAGTTTATGCTCAGTGGGTCAGTGTTTGCAAACCACTTAGATTCCAGGACAGAAAGAGCTACAAAAGTGAAACATCCAGTCCTTCTCTGAGGTTTGTTATTAGCCTCTGTTAGTCACAGGTTACAGGGCACTAAACACTACGTACTGTGTGTTTGCTCCTAACCACTATGAAAAATTGCCTATAACATCTTTCTAACGACTCTTAGAAATTTTTAAGTTAATTTAAAATCTGGAAATTTAACTGGGACATATTTCAATTCTTAAAACTAGTTCTTGTCAAAATACCTCACTAATTCTTTTTTGGGTGTCATTTCAATTTGATTTTCGCCAACACTTTCAATAGACTATTGCTAACATTTAATGTTGCTGGGGGAAAAGGGGGGTGAAGAGGGCAAAATAATCAGTTTTATTTGGACCCAAGTTAACTCCCAGCCTACAAATAAGCTTCTTCACAGATGTTGAGAAATGATTTAAAGAAACGGATTGACTAGTTCAAGGGCACAGACATATATAATTCTTTCTATATACAATACAGAAGTTAGAGAACCTAAAACAAAACCCTAAATAACACATTAAACTGATATCCTGAAAAGGCTTGTGTCAACATATCTGTGAAAAATTTCTGTCCTGTAGCATATGCAACAAAATCCAAAGAATTTACAAGATAGGCAATATAAAGCATCTGTAACTCTAGAAGCAATATATATCTACTTTGAAGAATTATATGATATAAAGTTATTGAGCTTATTAAAATGCTAATAGAATGTTTTTGAAAGCACTGTTTTTGAAACGTAACATATTCTCCAATTTATAGTAGTAAGTAATGAGTCACAGCTTCTCTGGCCTGAATATAGAATTTAAAAATCATTTAACAAAATAGACCACCGGTCAATGTACTTTATGTACTTAACATAGCATTTATTTGGAATTTCTAGGAAACAGAAAAAAGTTATTACACTCTCATCCATTTATTTTTTCTTTATAAACTGGTTCTTGCTCTTTCACCCAGGCTGGAGTAGAATGCCATGATCATAGCTCACTCCAGCCCCAAACTCCTGGGCTCACATGATCCTCCCATGTCAGTCTTTCAAGTAGGTGGGACTACAGGTGCCTGCTACCACGCCCTATAATCATTTTTGACAATTCATTTCATCATCTCAGAATTCTTAGTTTTATCAATTTCATAGAAACATTCATTAATTTCTCAGAAATACTGTACTACATTGTTGTTTAATAAAAAGACAGTACATGCTTGTAACAGTCACAGCAATTGTAAAGTGTAAACAATATAACACACCAAAAGAGAAAAAGGTCAATATGTACCTTCAAGACAGAAACCTTATATGACAAGTTCTAAGAAATATAACATTCACTTTCTCTCAAGAAATAAAGTAGCTTAAAAAATAATGAAGACACTTTACTAAACTTACAGACTTTCAAAAAGATGGAAATTCTTGAAATTTCTACAAATGTTCCCATTAATGTTTTCTGATTATAGGCAGCTTTATAATAACCTAAAATATATACTGTTAAAAACTGACTTAAGGAAATGGTCACAAAATATTGTGAGTGTACTAAATGATACTGTTTACATATTTTTTATTTATTTTGTTTTTTAGAGATGGAGTGTCACTTGTCACCTGGACTGAAGTGTAGTGGTATGATCATAGCTCACTGCAACCTCAAAATCCTGGGCTCAAGTGATCCCCCCACCTGTGCCTACCAATTAGGTGAGATTACAGGCACAAGCCACTGCGCCTAGCTGATTATACACTTTAGAATGGTTAACCTTATAATACACACATTTTATATCAATATTAATTTTTATATAATAGTAATAAATTTTAAATAATTTAAATAAATTAGATAATAAATTTTTAAGTGATTTGAAGTAAGGTAGAATTAACAGAATCCAACACATGGGCATTATATTCCCCTAATTTTTAAGTGAAGAAAAATATATTAATTGAATTATATATTACTATTTATTCTGAAATGCATAAAGTCCTCCCGTTCTCCGCTAATTCTAGTTATACCTATAAATCATAAAAGTCTATTCTATTTGACACCAATAGTCAAATATCATTAGAAATTAGACATAATCTTCATTTTTTTAAAAATCCTATCTGTGGCCCTGAAGGTAGATTTTATAGAACAAAGATAAAAGAGTGTTATTTTCCCATTTTATCAACCACATGAATGAAACAAGAACTGTGGCTTCCCACAAATCTTTGTTCAGCAAGTTTTCTCTATCTTAGTATCCACTTTAATCAGTCTAAAACAGAAAAAAAAAAATTAAACAACAAAAAAGTCAGACACAAAATTCTGAGATGTACTTTTTAAGAGAAAAATGAACATGCATAAAATATCGAGTCATTTGACCACAGATGAAAATGTTATAAATGTGGACAGAAAAAGTTTGCAGGAAACAAAGAACAATGTATAAAAGATAAGAAAAACTTTTAAGAGCCAAATCTCTCTATCAGCAATACAAAAATCAAAACTCTAGGGCCTTTATATGTAATTCAGAACCATATTAGTCTCTATAGCCATAATCTCCTTCTCTGAATATTTTACAAAATAAATCAGAATCTATTTTTCATCCACAAGTAAGGCAATGATATTTGACAAGAACCAAACTTTGTACAGCAGAGTGCTTAACATACTATATCTCCATCCTATATATTCATTTATTATGAGCAACATGGTTCCACATAACCAAGTTATATTTGTCCCACTTAAAATACCAAACTGCAATAAAGAACTAACTAAAAATTTTGAGTATTATCCCTATGTCTCCAGATGATATAGAAGATACACAATAATTAAAAGTAGAGGAAAAAAGCAAAAATAATAGCATATCAAATGTTACATACAGAGCTCAGTAAGCACCATGTACTTAATATTCAGCTATATAGCATATTCTCTGCTTCAACAAATGATTGCTTTCAATGGCATTACTGCATTTCTAAAGTCTGTCATTTAATCAAAAGCAATCTGCCAAATATTAAAAAGAATTCTTCACTGAACGTGCTCAGAGAGAAATGATTAACTTTTAAAGTATATTACTACCCTGCATATTTTCTATTTGTATAATAACTTTATTTAAAATCTTATAAATTATATTAATATAAGCTCATGGTGAATATAAGCCCATGTTGCCCAAGAATTTTTATGTAATTATTCAGGTCATTTTTCTTGCTCTACATGGATTTTCTTCTGAAAATAAAGCATTATCATAGTAAATTATTGTACATGCATCACATACACACTGTCATATTTAGTTATCTGATAGAAAATATTGACATGTCTATTAAACCTGAAAAGTTATCAATATTTAGTAGACCAATTCATTGCACAAAAATACAGACATACAGATTTGCCTTTTAGTCCTTGCAACTTAAATGAAGTTAAATTTTCACCCCTGTATTTTTCATTTAGTTTATTTGAAAGTAGTCACTATAACCAAAGCAGCTAATAATTATTAAAATATCATTTATCATTGCATTTACTGAACTGCTAACAGTAACATCTAGTAATATAAATAACATATGAAAGCTGTTAAGAGTTCTCCTGTTCTCTGACTCAAATCATTCCAAACATAATTTTGAGAGAATGCAACCAAAGGACTACACAAATATAAAATTAGTCTCTCTACATATCAGGTAAAAAATTAGAAAGAATGCATGTGTGTGCATGCATTTGGGTGTAGATCTGCATGTGTGCTTGTAAGGGGTATACTTTTAATAACGGAATAATCAGAATTCATATCATACCTGTGCTCCATAGATATATTTATCCAACATTTTGCCTCCTATTGTCTGCCCTCCTATATCCCAAATTTGAAGGGTAACATTCAAGTTTCCTAAAATATAAAAAATGAATATAAAAATAAGAACATCAAAAAAATTAAGTAACAACACAACTGACACAGTATCACAGAACACTAAGTCACAATAAGAAACTCTGAGTGCAATTTGCCTTTATTTGCAGGCTCAGATGATATTTGGAATTGTGAAAATAATGTCAAAAAAAATCATAGTGGAGAATCCAGTTTTATCCTTTTATTCCATTTCCATGGAACCATATTTACAATCACCTTCAAAACAAAAGAAAATAAAATAAGCTATAATTTATAAACTTAAGCCTTAGAAGAATGTTTTTCTTAGAGAATAGAATAAAGCACATGTCATGGAGCAAGAAATGTACTTTGAAAATAAAAACTGCAGCTTATATTCTCAACTATCCAATCACAAATATGAATTTTTCTGTAGGTTCTAAACTCTATGGGTTCTAAAACTGATAGACTAATAGCAAACTACAAAAATGAACACATAATTTCAGCTCAAATGAATGAATCTTTTTATAATGTGATTGACAGTTACTATACGATATGGCAAACACAGTCCAAAAATAACATTTTCAAATTTAACCTACAAAATAGAAACCCATTTGATAGCCCTATTCAGAACAAATGTAGGCTACATACCATGTATATAAATATTACAATGCATTTAAACCTGTTCAAAGCATTTCCATTTAAACAAATGATGCATACTTCCAAGCCTTCAAAAAATAGTGTAACTAATCATCTTTCCCGTACAAGCATTACTAAAGCATTCTAAAAGGCAATTTTTAAAATCCTTTGTGCATTTTGTAAAATATTTAGTTGATACAAAAATTTATGAGATAAGCTATTCTCTCTTCTCAATGCAACTGATGAATACGCTACAAAAGCCAAACTATGCTTTTTAGTTTAACATTTTAAACTATTCGCCTCATAAAATTAATGCAGTTTTCTCCAGAGTATCAATTAGCACTTTCTGAATGATTTGCAAATCAAAAGAAAATAAAACAAAAGCTTAGAAACTAGAAAATGATCTCACTTCAAAAAAAAAAGATTATAAAGATATAAATGTATATGCCAACATAAAACACTAAAATCGGAGAATGTTAGTCATACCACTTAACTATGCAACTGAAAAGAAAAAGACAGTGGATTAACCAGCACAATTTTCTAAATTTTGGTGAGTTTGTATTACAGTCTTTCCATTATTTAAACTTCGGTTTTTCTATCTGCCACCATGCAGAAGATTTCCATGAGGAACTTCCATTAGCATTAATGAGAGCTACTGTTTTATCATCATCATCATTCCCACAGACTCACACTTTCAATACTCAGAGTAATGACCAAAATGTTCTTAAAGCCCTATGAAATTGAAAACCAAAATGTCACAGACTAAGATTTGTCCAAAAATTTGTGCAAATCAATTTCTTAAAAATCAATTTTTTTAGATTCAAGGCTGAAATAATTCTTCTATAATGTTGTTTCAAATTAAGCAGACGAGAAAGAAGTAAGAAGTACACATCACTAAAAAGTATATAAAATAATTTCAGAAACCCCTAGATAAACAGGCAGTAGTCTATTCATTTTACTTGCACAACTCTTTAGAGTTATTTATTTACTTCAAAAGACAGTGCTTAACAATACTAACTTTTGCAGAGTAAGATTTTAGGCAATACTTAGTAAGTACTAAAGGTATTTAATCCTATTTTTTCAGAGCCAATAATCCTTATTGCTTAACTTCACATCAAGAAATAGAAAGCTTTTTTCTTTCCTTTAAGTTCTGATATTCAGATCCTATCTGAATTAGGTGTTGTGAACACTCTGACTATAACATTAGGAACATGATCTTCATTACATGTTTTCAAATTCTGCTACAATCATATCAAGACCCTAAGTCATCTATCCACCCAATTGTCTCTCAACTAAGAGGTTCATATTCATGCGTTGAGAATACTTTTTAAATGAATGCCTTTCCAAATAAACCCTGTTGTCAGTGTTTGACTAGTTTTTTTTAATATAAATTCCAGTGACTCAGAAATAGAAATAGCTATGAATTACTGATAGTCCACTAAAATAGAATGCTAACAAAAAATTACTATATTTACAGCTTCAACAAATGATATTACTTCATATATATCTAGAAATATATTTTTAACTCCACATTTCAATTTTAGGATTATTAACACATAAAACTGAAAATAAAATGTGGAATCCACATCTGAGGAGCAAAATCACACGAGGATATGATTCAAATAAATACTAATTTTTGTCTTTGCAGGCATAAACATATAAATTCTCCTAGTATATTTTCAAGATGACATACCTATAAAGCTATATAAGAATATTCAAATAATATAATTTTGTTTAAATCAAGAATCTAATACAAATTTCTAACTAGTAAAGAACATTAAGGAAATTGTCAGAAATTTAATCCAAAACACAAAATGCTACAAAATTCCTGTTCCTCCGTAAGAAATAACATGTAACTAGGAGAAAAAAATAAAATAAATGAGGTGACAAAACACAGGTAAGTTGCTTTTGGTATGAATTAAAGCCACCAAGAGGATTCAAGAGTGACCTTGTAAAAGTACACTTGGTGCCTTGGTTAACCTTACTTAAAGTGCTGCATAGTCAAGATGGAACTAAAAACACAAGTCTGCCCACTTCTTGTACTAAAGAAATCTTTTTCACAGTAGAATGCTGTTTACTGGACTGTACCCACAAGCTTCCTGAAAGTATTTTGACTAAGGCTCTTAAGAAGCTCTATCAGCAGAATCTCTGACAAACAGATACACTATTTTAAGCAGTAAAATCTGCACAGTTGTTGCATCCAGACTATACAGCATACCGGATCATGAAATATACTAAAATGGATGAGTATTTGCAAAGTAATGATATTGAAAACTTGCATGAAGAGAATGTAAATAGATGGACAGGAGGTTTACGCCCCTAACAATCTAAATGGTCAGAGGACTTAGTAGACTATTAACAAATATTAGATTCACCTACTATGCTATAAATTCAATAAAGCTACCTGTAATGTTTTATTCAGCAAATGACATATTAATCATCCTACATTTGACATTTAAAATGAATTTAAATTAAAATATATAAAGGATAATTACAAACCTTGTAATTTATTCACCTTATTTCTTAATATACCCATTAATTATATAAAAACAAAATATATAAAAAAAAATTTTCCTACTGAAATTTCTACCGTAAGTTTGAGTCTATTAAGTAGCATAAAACCAGCTGCTTTAAAAAAATACAGAACTTTTTTTCTGGAACTTTGCCATCAAAATAAAACTTAATTAGGAAAATTATAATATACATTCATTAAAAGTATACATACCTTAAAGTCATTTTTTAACCTAAGTACTGTCTAAGTCTAAAATATTATACTATAAATCTGGATTTCAAGAATATCAAATATTTTTTACAAAGTAATCAAAATTTGTAAATTGGTAGTGCTGTGCCACAGGTCAGAAATCATCACATATATCGCCTGTATAAAATGTCTAAAACCAGGCTTTGTTTTTAATATTTGATTAGGTATTTGTTTATTTAAGCTTTGCAACTAAAAAATGAGAAATATTAGAAGTATGAGACAAAAAGTCGGTGGTTTTTCAAATTAGGCATCAAAACAAAATAGCTATTAACGAAATACTATATTGAGGCTCTCTGCGTACAACTGGCATTTGTGAAAAAAAATCTGCTGCAAAAAATAAGCTTCCAGCATCTATATTATGTGATTTGTGTATGTATTCGGCTAGTGACTGCTGCTAAGTATTCTGAATGCAGCATAGATTATCCGTAAGAGTGAGAATAATAAAATTAAAATGACATTTTCAGTTTTGGCGACATTAAAAGAAAATACAAATGAAACAAAGTACACATATGTTTCTCCTTAAACCTCTTGCTGAACAATAACTCAGTAATGGAAAAATTGGAATTCTTTTTTTTTCTCATGGGATATCTCCTAATCTATTTTTCACTGGTAGCCAAAAACAAACCATCACAAAGTATAACCAAGGATATTACTAAGGAGATAAGAAGAATACCTCCATTACCAAGAGTTTTCATTAGCTACTCCAAAACTTTCATGGGGAGTTGGCTGATAGATGAGGTGTCTGAGAGGTTAACATATTTCAATAATAATTGGAATTTATTAAACCCCTTCCCAGTATATCACTCACATTTCAGTACATGAATCTGACATTACACTTGCAACCGTTTTCTCCAAATGTGTTTCCTCACAGAAGAGAGGGATGGATGGTTTATAAAGTCAATCAAGATAAACTGCTTTTAATAAAATACTTTAAACATATAATTTAACCATTGAAATTGAAAGGACAGCATTTTAAAGCTCCAATTGTTCAGAAGCTAACTTAAAACATAAACCACTCTTTCTTTGTATTATTTCATCGTATTTCCCACAAAATGTGCTGCAACTGGCATCTAAATAGTTTCTTTGCATGGTGAAGTGAAACATCTTGAATGCTCAAACTGTATTTTTATGAGTGCCTAGGGACCCTAAATTTTAGTGGTCTATTTAATGCCAGCAATTTCATGCTGCCTTGCATAAAACAGCATTCACATATTAGAGCACAGAAGTTCCATAGCTACATTATACTTCTGTTCCAACTTTTAAACAAAAAACTAAAGCAGAGGCAAATCAAAATAATATTTTAAAAAATAATCCTTCCCAATCTTTTCACATTTTGTTAATACAATATCTGTTGACAAATGTATAGCACTTAATTTTTTAAAAGCTTTTCAGAATTTTATAAGCAATGATTGTTTATCCTCAAAAAGTGTATAGTAGCCAAAAACAGGGAAGGAGTGGGAAAGTATATAAACTTTCTCTCACACCCATGGACAGTATGCCTTTATGATAGATTGTGATGAAAGTTAACCTCCCTAAGATAAATTTACTGATTACATATATTTTCATGTAGAAATAGCCCCAAAATCTTACACATTTCTTCCTTATGCCACTTATTGTAAGATTTTTTATAATCTTCTACATTAAGACTTTTTAGTCTCTTACCTGGCAATGTTATCCTTCTCAAAAAGAAGTCCAGTCCTATAGTTTGTTTGTACCGTTTCCCAAAAGTTTCTTGAGCAAAACACGTAGCTAAGGAGGTCTAAAAAATGGATGCACAGAATATCAAAATTAATTGATTAAAGAAATATAAGACCACTACTAAATCTCATTAAGCAATCTTAACATGTATACTCCAATTAATTCAACAAGCAACTTTGCAGTTCTAATCAGTTACAAGGGGAGGAGAGACTTAATATCAACAGGTAAATTTCACTTGCCAGCAGCTATCAGTAGGGACAACAAACTAATGAGTTAGATCCCTTTAAATCCCCTGCTTGTCAAGATCCTTTTCCTTGATGAAAATAAGAATTTGAGAATTATCAACAGAAGAAACTTAAAAAATAATAATAGTAATTAAATATTTGAATTATTTTAAAACATAAAGATATTATCTACTCAGATCAGTTTCTGAGGTTATTCAGCTAATAAAAAGAAGCATTAATTAATGAGAGAGAAATCTAATTATAGAATTTTTCTTTTTCCACAAGAAAAGCAGAGTGTCTAATTTTTCTCTATTTTTAAAGATGTTAATTGAAAATGACCCTCAAGAATGACTGTGACAATATGTATATTTTAAATAAAGAAGTTGGTATTTTTAAGACTAATATAAAGCAGGCAAAAAGAGTATTTTCCATCCAAGAACCATAATGCCAAGAAGTCACAAGCTATTATAACCAGAACATATATACACTTATTTTTTTAATAAAAACTCAAAGTTTTATTCAAAAACTCTGGCTTTTTCTTTTTAGAGTACCATTTCTTATCAAAGCAAAAGAATAATTATTCTAGTAACAACTGAATAACAATAACTCAACAAGTTCTTAAACATTTTAAATGCACTACTTTTATTTATAAACTTCCTCCAAAACAAAGAGAAAGGCAACTTCACTAAGCTTTATGCTCTTCAAGAAAGACTCCTACATTAAGAGAAAACAGCTTTTTCAATTTTAAAAGTTAAAATTACATGTCAACTCTTAAAATAATGAAAACTAAGATAAAATTTCGAAGATAGCTCATTACAGTTTATTATGGCATAGGCAGCACAACAGTGCAAAAGAAAATTTGGCTAAACTTCAATTCCTTTTAGCAAGATCATCTAAAATTCCTTTTACACAGAACCATATTTTTCACACAAATGGCAATTTGGACACCATAACTCCAAATATTTTTGTGTTTAAATACCCAGCATTTGTAATAAATTTCTAAGATAATTGCCCAAGTATTTACTGAGCACTGCCATATTAAGAGTATTCTGCTAGACATCTAGAAATAAACACAGTTGTTATATTTTTGACACATGTTAACAATATCAAAATTGAAAGATCAGATTTGAAAAGGTAGGTATTTACTTTTACAGATTTCTGCTTCTCATTTACACTATATTATTCTACCAAGCTTATCTAACTTAGACCACAAACCATCTTTGGAGAGGTTCAGAATTCTAGAAAAAATAACTATCACTCCTCATACTATTACAGGTATTTTAAAATATTTAATATACTGATGGTTGAAATACTCAAAAGTCAAACAGAAACTGAAGGCATGTGTAACATCCACGTAATGTTATTTGAGATAATTTTTCACTTTAATTAAAGAATGTCAAAGTTCAGTATTTTCATATTAAGGAATATTCAGAAAAATTCTAAGTTTCTTTTCCTGAAAAAGTGACTTCCAGATTTTGAAAGCCCTTTCTTTCATAATTTCGAGGCAAACATAAAGCTAGGATTTTCAATTGGAATCAAGTGTAAAATCTCAAAAATGCAGGTTATTGGGAACATACAGAATATTAAAATAAGTTCTTACTATATCATCTCCTGATATCTTGCTATAAAAATTGAACAGAGAATCAAGTGAATCAGTGGGGGACACTTTCTCTTCAATTATCTAGACTTCATGCCTTCTTTCACATTCAATAATTTCTCAAGTCACTGTATAAATACACTTTTTAATTACAGGTATGAAGTGAACAACTACCTCCCATATAAGAAATATTTTTATCTGAATCTTTATATTTTTTGATTTGGAAAACTTATACTAACAATTTTTTAACCATACTACATTTGCTAACACTGAAAAGACAGAAAAAGGAATATTTTGCCTCAAAAAGCACTTAAGAGATTATGTAATAAAGAAAAAAATATGAATTAGAAAAGGAAAGAAACAGAAACACGTGAACTGGAGGGAGGAGCTAAATTTCTCTTGGAGAAACTGGTAAGTCGTCATCTCAATATTCTACTGCATCTGTCAGTGTGTTCAAAAAAAAATGCTCAGAGTTAGAATGAGCAGGAAAAACAAATGTTAGAAAAAATAGCCAAGAGTTAAATCAGGATACAAATAAGAATGAAAGAGAGGCTGAGTTCACAAAAGAAAAGGACAATAAAGGAAAAAGAATGGGAATGTTGGTGGCTGCCAATTATTTGAGAACTGAATAGGGTATAGAGAAAAAAATTCTTGATTTAAGAATAATGAAAGGAGGTTAGGTGTCAGACATTTGTGTCAGGAAATTCCTGGCAGAAAAAGCTGTTACTGCTTTAAAATAAGTTATTTAGTCAAGGTGATGAAGATTAAGTCAGAGCATCATAAAAAATATTACCGTTAACTTTTGAAGCAGAATGATGATACTAATTGAAAAACATGGAAGTGAAAAAATTATGCTGTCCTATACTAGAAAAAATTTTAAACAGAGATGAAAAACCATAATTATTCACACTAAGCAACAAAGGAAAAACATATATGATAGGCTAAATAAAAACCTTAGACACAAAATTATGAACAAATTTTAACTAATATATGTACAATAAATACTGTTAGAAAAATGAACAAAAATTTAAAGCATTATGATAGCATATAGGATAACCAGCAATTTTTTTGTCTTTTTACACGTGTATTATGTTAGGGGTTGTCATTATCATTCTAAATGGGAAATAAGATCAGTTATGAATTGAATGCAGTAAAATTTAAGAGGCAAAACCTTAGACGGTCTTCAAAAGAAATATAAACGAGAAAACTATAAAAATCTAACCTTTTTATTGAATAAAGGTGTTAGAAACAATGCTGATTTATAAAAATTCATTTTCATTCGAAAAGTTTACTAAGTATACAAAAATTAATATACTTCATGAAGAAAAGTTACCCCAAGTTCCTTTCTTCCCCCAACGTTTAAAGGCAATCATAGCATATTGTTTTCCTCAGCTTTAAAAATCTGTAACAAAGGATCCAAGAAGACAAGAAAGAAATAACAGAATACTTCAAGTTTTGCGTATGAAATTTTACATCTCTCCCAGGGGACCTAGAGACTCAAATATCAGAACCAAAGGCAGAATGGGCTAGCTGTGCAGTGCCAACTGCCAGGGAGGATGCAAAGAGAAGTCGTCACCAGAGAAACCAGGTCCAAACTGCGACCAGCAGCAGGGAAACGTGAAGCCTTAAACAGGAAATAAGAACCTGGGTTTCTTTAGACTATGGTTGGAATAACGGAGGGGAGTAGGGGGAAATAAACTTTAGCAATACTCCCAGAAAGAGTTGGCGCCTTTGACAGAAGCATAGGTAAGAAGGCATAAGGGTAGAGGCTTTTCACTTTATTTGTTGGGGGAGGGATCACAGACCCCTCTGGGATCTTATGGACCCTCTCCCTAGAGCAAGCACCGGGCAGTGTTTACTCCATTTCAGGAGTTCCACAACCTTGGGGTGAGAAACGCTGCCTAGGAGATAATAAGACTGACGCTGCCTGATATTCTCACACCCGAAACTCATTCATTCGACCAGGGACCCCTTTTGTCACGCAGGCACCCCTACCCTCAGCATCCTGCTCGTAACAGGAGCTCCATAAACACTTGTTGACTGACTGCTTGTACCGAGTGCTGAGCTGGAAACAGGTGATGAACAGGTATAATACTGAAATAGCAACTCTAACTTGTATTCCATGGACACTGTGCTCTAAAAGGTTTTATGTGCATTTTCACATTTAATATGTATTTTCACATTTAATACGTATTCTCACATTTCTCCCTTTGCGGCGGCCCCTTTCAATACCCATCTTACAGATGAAGCGCAAACTGGTTAGCCATTTACCCTCCAATGACCCGACGACTAAGTGGCGGAGCCCCAGTTCTCACCCGGGGAACGCTGATTCCAGAGCCACCCTCCTGGGAGCTCGCGGTGCAGTGGAAGCATCAGAAACGGTAAAGGGAGTGGGAGGGGAGGAGCAAGTGTGACCCGGGCTACAAGTCAGAGGCGCTAAGATGCCTTGGCAGATCCCTGCCAATCCGGAGAGGCTGGAAGGTGAAAGGCTGGCTCGAGTTTTCCAGGAGTTCGCCATCCAGGCGGGGAGTGAGGAAGTGACTTTTTTTTAGGGGGAGCTAGACAGCTCTCGTCGGCCTTCACCAACCGCCCACTTCGTGTCCGGCCAAAGGCCACGACCAGACGGGCCCGGGCCTAGAAGCCCGGGGGCTCGGGGTAATGAGGTGACGCTGGGCGGCGGGGAGGAGGCCGGGGGGCGCCGGGGTTCCTGCAGGCCTGAGACGGCGGGCCCGCTCGAGGACTGACCTTCCCGGAGGCGCCGTCCCCCAGCAAGACGATTTTCAGTTGCCGGTCCTGACTCTCCTCCTCAGAGTCCGACATGGTGTTCCAGGAACCAGGCCCGCCCCCCGAGGTGGAGGGGGTAAGGGAAGGAGGAAGGCTCCGGGGGCGGGGGAGAGGAGGAAGGGAGGTAGTGGTGGCAGGACCCCCGCCCCGGGGTCTCCGCGCCCGCAGGAAGGATCCGAGGAGAATCACTCGGCAGGCGCCATCTTGCCCGCCTCCCCTCCCGCTGCGCTCGCCCCCGCCCCTCCCACGCGCACGTCGGGAGCGCGCCCCGGCCTCAGCGCCAACCCGCGCCGACCAGCGGCCTCCCTGGCGAGCCGAACCACTCGCGGGCCTCGACTGGGGGGGACATTCCGGCGGGAGAGGCGAGTGGCTGCGCTGCCCTTGAGGAGGTAGTTGGTTAGAAGAAGAAAAGCAATGATCCTTCAAATTAAGGAGAGAAAACGGAAGCAGAGAGATTTCAGGCGTTTCATCAAATTCCCTTTTCCCTCTTGAGATGATCCCTGAAGGGAATGGTTCAGCCTGACGGGGTGGGGCAGTGACGCCTGGGCGGCGCGCCAGGGTTGCCGGGCAGCCGGGAGTTCGAGGACCGGCGGCGGGGCGGGGTCTGTCTCCGGGCACCCGGGACGCCCGTAGCGGGGCGGAGCGCTCCAGGGACGACCACTGAAAAACCGGAGCCGAGAAGAGGGTCGGAGGGGACAACTGCTAAGGGCCGAAGCTGCGAGGAAGCCGCAGTAGCGTCCGTGGGTACAGTGGCGCTCTCGTGCTGCTTATTTCGGCCTAATTCTCGTTTCTTCATCTGAACAACAGGCTCCCATTGTTCGTTCCTCAAAAGTTGCTGAACGCCAACCTCCTGGCACCCCATCTTTGCCCTAGGGCAGCAGTTCTCGTAAAGTGTGGTCTAGGGACCACTGGGAGTCCCGATGGCCTCAGAACAATTTTCATAATAATGCAGACACTTCGTCTGCCTTTCTCAGGTTCCTTCTCTCACTACCGTTTCTTGAGGATACGCTTTGTGTACGACGTCGTCACTAGCAGCTAAGGGAGCTTGTGTTTGTTGTTTTTAAACATTTCTCAGTTTTAATTTCAATGCAGTAATGATAAGTGTAACCCAATAAACATAAGCTCTTTGAAGGTCACAGTCATTCTTTAACAGTACAGAGGGGCCCTGAGTCCAGATAATTTAACACCGGCTGCCCTGACTGATCTCAGTCCGGGAGTGTAAGTAAATGGCATAAATGAAAATTACAATATAGTGAGAGAAATTCAAAAATAATCTGTCCTGCTATGTTTCATTGTTAATCACTTTACATTTATTACCTTTACTCATTATAGGAATTACAAAGTATAATTATCCGCATTTTGCAGATGAAAAATCTTAAGTTACCAACTCTTAAGTTAGTCTTGGAGAGCATATGAACATTAGAACAGGAAAGCAGAACAGTGTAAAGAAATGCCCAGACCTGGAGGCAGCTCTGGAATTTAATCACAGGTTTACTAGATATGTGTCCTTGAGTCTCAGTTTGTTCATCTGTAAAACGGACTACTGCCTTTGTAGGGTCGAAAATTAAATGAAATGATCAGTATAAAGCAGCATAGAGAGCACAGTGCCTGGTGTGTAGTAAGCGCTCAATATTTAAGGGTGTAATTATCACCTCATCGTCATCATCGTTAGATGATGGTTCATGTTGGAAGCATTACTACTTTCTAGCTAATTTACCTTATACAAGTGTCTTATGTAGAGCCTCAGTCTCTTCATCTGCAGATAGGGCTGGTCCACAATTATAGGTAACCAGTTAAGTATTAGTACCCAATTCTTTCCCCAGTACCCCACCACCACTGCCACACCAATTTTCTATTCCCCAGATTTGTTCATGAGAAATAGAAGAAAGAGAATATGTACTTGTTAGTGTGAAGAATCTTCTTCCAGTGAGGACAGACTTAACCCCTTCTTGTCCATGAGGGCAGTTAAAATGCAAGAAAATTGCTTTTCCACTCTTCCTTACATGACTATGTGATCCACCCAACAAATGAGACAGAAGGCAGTGTCCTTTGGAAGACATTTGTAGAAGAACCCTACCCCCATCGTTGAAAAAAAAAAAAAGGAAAAGAAAAAAGGAGAGATACAGGAGAGCCCTCCTCCTCCCTTCCCTTGCTGTCATTATTGGGTAAGAACAGCATTTTTAGAACTACTACACTTTCTTCAGCCTATCTTCTAGGTTTCTTGATATGGGAAATAATAAGGTACTTTGGTGATATATTCTGTTACTTACAAACAAAAAAAATTCCAACTGACATAACTGCTTTGGCCAAAAACTACATTTAGCTGACCTCATAGGCCTGATTTTCATGTGTGGTTTTATATGGAGGGAAATCTAGAAGAAAACTTCTCATTTTCCACTCATCAATTTCTGAGATGACTGCTTTGTTTGAGAGATGACAACATTCATTTGGACATGGATACATCAATAGGATGGTGGTGTTATATAAAACAAAAAGTTGCATTATTTTAGAGATCATATTTTACACATGTGGCAAGTTTCTGGGTTTAAAGTTAGAATTTGAAGACAAAGAGCCATTTTTGTAAAGAAAAAGAAAAAAAAACTCTCTGTGAAGGGGACTATGTTAGCATTGAAAGCTTACAGTATGATACTCTGACATGCTAAAGAAAAATAGAGCTGATCCACCAAAAAGAAAATATATTTGTGGATTCTCATGTACAATGCCCTTAACAAGGTCAAAAATTAGAGGAATGGTCTTCAGTGGTTTTAAAACTAATAGACAAAAGGTTTATAAAAGAATTCTAGAGTTCTATAAAATATCTTTTAATAGCATCTGTAAGATAATTATTAAAACGTTATTTGAATACATCCACATTCAAAGAGTTTGTTCCTTTATGAAACAACCCGGACTATAGATGGATAGGCCTGTTTATTAAAATATTATCTCTGATGATGAGCCAAAGCTTATCACTATAAATTACAGCTAATGGTAATAGGTATATCTTTCTCAATGAAACAAAAACTCCCCATTCCACAGGAAGATGATCAAAGTGATTCCTTAATACTTAGTGACTGCTAGACATGGTGACTCATATACCTGTGATTCCAGAACTTTGGGAGGCCAAGGCAAGAGGGTTACTTGAGCCCAGGAGTTCATGACCAGCCTGGACAACATTGGGAAATCCTGTCTCTACATAAACTTTAAAAAAACAAAAATTAGCCTGGCATAGTGGTGGACACCTGTAGTCTCAGCTGCTCGGGAGGGTGAGGTAGGAAGATCACTGGAGCCTGGGAGGTCAAGGCTGCAGTGAGCAGTGATTGTGCCACTGCACTCCAGCATGGATAACAGAGTGAGACCCTGTCTCAAAAAAAAAATTTAAAAAGTAATTAAATGTACAGATATTTAGTGACTGCTTACTGTGTACCAGGCATTATTGTTCACAACTCATCTAAGCACTGAAGACACAGAAGTGAACAAAACATACAAAGGCTCTGTTCCCATGGAATTTACATTCTGGTAGAGGAATGTAGTAGGCTGAATAATAGCCACATAAAGATATCAGGTCCTAATCCTTGGAACCTGTAAATGTTACCTTATTTGGAAAAGCATCTTTCAGATGTGATTAAGTTAAGGATTTTGAGATGGGAAGATTATCTGGGATTATTTGGTGGGCCCTCAATGCAATCACATGTATCCTTGTAAGAGAGAAGTGGAAGATTTGGCTCAGACATAAAAGGAGAAGGTAATATAACCACGGAAACAGAAACTAGAATGATGCAGCCACTAGCCAAGGAATGTGAGCAGCCACTAGTAGCTGGAAGAGGCAAAAAACAAATTCTCCTGGAGCTTCTAGAGGTAGCCTAACCCTGCTGACACTTTGATTTTAGTGCAGTGACACTGATTTAGGACTTCTGGCCTCAAGAACTGTGAGAGAATAAATTTATGTTGTTTTAAGTTACCAAGTTAATGGAAATTTTTTACAATAGGTACAGATTAATAATAAGGACAAACAGATATTTAGTAAATCATCAAGACAGTTTCTGATTCTGGTACATTTAAAAAGATAGTAAAACAGGTAACCGTTGAAATAGAGTAAAAATATCTTAACATTATTATTCATCACTATTAAAGGTGGGAAAATGATAAATGAATCAGAGAATAAACTGATTTCAGAAACTACCATTCTCTGACACCTTCTTAACAAATCCAATGTCATCCATCAGTTTTCTTTATCTTTTTGCAATATTTCACAATTTTGAAAATATAGATCCTGGAACTAATGTCTGAGTAAGGCTAAATAGTGGTCATGCTCCCAGGTAGTCCACTTGATATTTCTGTATTTCTATGCTTCTCCTGAAAAACTAAGAAGAGTATAGAAGTGATCCCTAGAATTAATTGGTTTGGTAAACTCCTTGAGGAAAATATTTTTTAAAATAAGGCTTTCTTCCTAAAATTCTCTTCTTTCATGGGTTGTATGGACATCTACCTAGATATACATGTGTATGTTGTATGTTTAATCACCATCTAAATCAAGACATAGAACAACAGAATCCCAGCACACTCTCTCTTGCCATCTCTCACTTATTACCTCCTCAAAGATTGCTATTATGATCTCTACCCCTGTAAATTAGTTTTACCTGTTGTGAACTTCGTACAAATAGATTACAGTAGTATGTTCTCTTTGGTATCCAGGTACTTTCGCTCAAAAGTATCCTATTAAAGTCATCCATGTTATGTACATCAGAAGTATATCTTTTCTATTGCCACATACTATTCCATTGTATGAATCCACCACAGTTTATCCATTCTACTGTTGATGGACATATAGCTTGTTTCCAATTTGAGAATACTATGATGAGTGCTCCTCAGCGCAGCCTACCACTCTGCCAGAGGAAATCTCTGTCCACAATTAGCACTCTCCTCTCAGAGAAAAAAAACAAAAAACAAAATCCTCCATCTACATTTTATTCTCTTGAGATGGGTGAGGCACGCTACAATCATGGAACTGGTTCTTGGATATAACTTGACATGTGCATTTGATGATTTAATCTAGGAGTAGCTCATCTACTATATCTCATGCTCTCTACTTGAAACTTCAATTTTCACATATTTCATCACCATTATAAAACTGTCACTTCCATGCACAGAAATATATTAAGCCCACTTTCTATCAAAACCTTCCTAACTTTTTTTTGGTTGACAGAATGGTGCTAGACTTCATGTGTAAGAATAAGCACATGACAATAGCCAGGATAAGTGAGAGGAGGGGCAAGAAATGAAGGGATAATTGGCTGGGAGCAGTGGCTTACACCTGTAACATCAGCACTTTGGAAAGCCAAGGCGGGCAGATCACAAGGTCAGAAGTTTGAGACCAGCCTGGCCAATATGGTGAAACCCGTTTCTACTACAAATGCAAAAGTTAGCCGGGCATGGTGGTAGGCATCTGTAGTCCCAGCTACTCAGGAGGCCAAGGGAGGAGAATTGCTTGAACTTGGAAGGTGGAAGTTGCAGTGAGCTGAGATCACACCATTGCACTCCAACCTGGGTGACAGAGCAAGACTCCGTCTCAAAAAAAAAAAAAAGAATAAATGAAGTGGTCATTAATAGGCAACATGTTTTTTAAAAGACTATTTACAATTGCAACTGTATTGTGTGATAACTGGAATTAATCTCAAAGCAAATATTGTATTTTGTGGGGAAAAATTACAAAACAATAAAATAATTTAAATAAAAACTAAATAAATGAAGGGACATCTCATATCCATGGATAGAAAAACAATGAAATATATGAATTCTACCAAATGATCTACAAATTAATGCAATTCTAATAATATTTTTCATAGAATTTGAAATGGCACATATGGCAGGTAGAGATCCAAGGACAGGCAAGGTATTCCAGAATAAGTTCATAGAACTTTCCTTAACATATATCAAGACTTTGTGTAAAGTTATAATAATTAAAATACAGTGTATTATTGGTGCAAGGATAAACAAATTCACCACAATAACATTGGAGAGCTAAGAAATAGGCTACCAGATACATGAAACTTTCTATATGAGAGAGTGTATAGAATAGTGTATCAAAGAGGAAAAGGGTGACAGTTGGAAACCATATAGGAAAAGAAATGAAATTGGAACTCTTCATTTCATCATACACACAAAAGAAATAAATTCCAATTGAATAAGAATCTAAATTTGAAAGAACCTCCAAATACCATAAGGAGACTGCCTTTCTTATCTTGGGATAGAGAAGAATTTCATAGTGATGACACAAAGAGTTCCTCATAAAAGAAAATATCAAGAAAATTTTATTAAAATTTAAAACTACTGTTCATCAAAATATACAATAAAGTGAAAGTTTAAACCACAAACTAGGAGGAGATACATTCAACACATAAAACTTACACCAGTTGGTATCCAGAACTTCCAAAGAACTACAAACCAGTAAGAAAAAAATAGTAGAAAAATGAGCAAACAACATGAAAAGACATTTTACAGAAGAAGAAACACATATGGTCAATAAACATATGCAAAAATATTCAACCCTTAATGTAACCAGAAGCACAAAACTAAAAAGGGGTTTAAGGAGATACCATTTTATACCCATAGATCAGCAAAAACTAAGAAGTCAAACAACATAATCATCAGTCAAAAAAAATGAAAATAAAGTATGTTAACAGAGAGAATTTAATATGGGGAATTTGTTACATGGTGTTGAAGTACAGAAAAAACAAAAAGGAAATACAGAGGAGTAGCACAAAGTTACTCCAGGAAAGAGTTACTATCTCAGACTGGAAGAACAAAAGAAATTGGTGGGGGTTGTCGTAACTTTGAAGCTGAAAGAGACAAACTGGAGAGCTAGGAACCAGACTTTAGCTTTGCTGCTGCTGTTTTTCAGGAGTATAGAGGAAGGACTCAAGAAACAAGACACAGAATTCTGAGGAGAGTATTCCATTGGCTGCTACTGGCCATACTTTGGAAGATCAGAGGAGGGTTCCCACACAGCTGGAACTCACCTCTGAGGAGAGGATGTTGCACAGCCGCTTCTCTTGCATTCAGGTGAGCACAATGATGCTGATTCATGAAGTCAGAAAGCAGGTGGAAACTAGCAAACCACAGCTATAACCAATTGCTGCTGCTGAGGTAAAATGCCATATTTGGAATTACATTGACAAGAATGCCAAACAAGAAAGAAAGAAAGTCCCTTATGCCTCCTACTTTCCAAACTCCCTCATGTACCCAACCTTTGCAAGCCAAAAGGAAGCAAGCTGACAAAAAAAATAATGTAGTTTTGAGAGTACTAGCTCCATCAATAAGTCAGTACAGATCTTTACAATCTGCATGATACCAGTTGTTGCAGAGGATGTGACTCAGTGGGAACTCTGACACATTCCTTGTAGAGAATACATGAAACCAGCTGGGACTCGTGGCTAATGCCTGTAATTCCAGCACTTTGGGAGGCCAAAGTGGGTGGATCACCCAGAGTTCAGGAGTTCGAGACCAGCCTGGCCAACACAGGAAACCCGTCTCTAATAAAAATACAAAAATTAGCCAGGTGTGGTGGTGCACACCTGTAATCCCAGCTACTTGGGAGGCTGAGGCAGGAGAATCTCTTGAACCTGGGAAGCAGAGGTTGCAGAGAGCCAAGATCACGCAACTGCACTCTAGCCTGGGCAACAGAGCGAGACACCATTTCAAGAAAAAAAAAAAAAAAAGAATACATGAAACCACTTTAGAAAACAATTTGTCTTAGGCCAGGCCTAGTGGCTCATACCTGTAATCCCAGCACTTTGGGAAGCCATAGCAGGCAGATCACTCGAGGTCAGGAGTTAAAGATGAGTGAAACCCCATCTCTACTAAAAATACAAAAAAATTAGCCGGGCATGATGGTGGGTGCCTGTAATCCCAGCTACTCTGGAGGCTGAGGTGGGAGGCAGAGGTTGCAGTGAGCTGATATCATGCCACTGCACTCCAGCCTGGGCAACAGAAAGAGACTCCCTCTCAAAAAAAAAAGAAAAAAGAAAGAAAAAGAAAACAATTTGTCATTACTTTGTAAAGTTAAAGATTTGCATAACCTGATGACCCAGCTATTCCTCTCCTAAGTATGTACTCTGGAAATCTCATGTAAAAATGCAGCAGGTGAAATGTGCAAAAATTGTCATAGGCTCATTTTCATTAGAGAAATAATCCAAAGGCCATTCAACAACAAAGAGGATAGATTTTAGCATATGCACACAAGGAAATACTATATAGCAGGGGAAAATGAATAAACTCCAGCTATGGGGATTTATCTTAGAAATACAATATTGGGGGAGGGGGCAGAAAAAGCCAATCCCAAAAGGCTATCTATGATACCATATTTATAAAGCTTTAAACAAGAGCACAAAAGTAAATGTACATGTAATAAAACTCTCCATAAAGAGGAAAATAAAAAGATGGAAAAGAAGAAACAGAGGTGTGGATTATAATTTTTTATTTTTAGGTTGTGTATTGTCTTAATTCATTTTCTGTCGCTTATGACAGAATATCTGAAACTGGATAATATATAAAGAAAAAATTAATTCTTAGAGCTATGGAGGCTGGGAAGTCCAAGATTGAGGGGCTGAATTTCATAAGAGCCTTCTTGCAGCACAGAGTATCACAAGGAGAAAGGGCTGAGTGTGTTCATGTGTTTATGTGCTCACGTCCTAGGTCAGGGCCCTGTTCCTCTTCTTATAAAGCCACCAGTTCCCTCCCATGATAACCCATTAATCCATTAACACATTAATCCATAAATGGATTAGTCCATTTATGTAGACAGAGCCTTCATGATCCAATCACCTCTTAAAAGTCCCACCTCTCACTACTGCCACATTGGGGATTAAGTTTCAACAAGTTTTGGAGGGCACAGTCAAACCATAGCAGATGATGATTTCACAGGTATTCATTATATTATTATGCCATGTAACTTATTCATATCTTTATTACATTATTTGCTATATATCTAAAAGAAAAATAAGTGAAGCTTCCTTAAGTTTTCAAATATTGAAATGTGATGAGAACTTCCAGATACTTTTTAAATTATTATTAAACTACCATTAAAACTGTGTGGAATAGGTATTGAAATAGATAGACGGATTCATTCAACAGAAAACATTAGAAAGGTATCAATATATGAAGAAATTAGCTGGTTAGTAAAGATGGTATTTCTAATCAGTGGGGAAAACATGGGGGTAATTTTTTAAACAATATTTTCTCATTTCTTCAAAATGAATTCCACAAGAAGTTAAATCATATTTCTTAAATGAAGTCATAGCAAATGAGAGAAAAGTGGATAGATACCTATAATATGAAGTGGAAATAGCTCCTCTAAGCATAGTGTGAAGGTCAAGTCACTAAATTAAAGACTGATAATGTGTGTACATAAAACTTTAAATATTCACATGGCCAAAAGCAGTATTAGGATAATACAGTGTTACAGCCAAGACAGAGGATGTTCTTGCTGAGGAAACCAGTGTTCTTGCTGAGGAAACGTAGAAAATCTAGACTTAGGCCAGGTGCAGTGGCTCATGTTTGTAATCCCAGCACTTTAGGAGGCTGAGGTGGGCGGATCACAAGGTCAGGAGTTTGAGACCAGCCTGGCCAACACAGTGAAACCCCATCTCTACTAAAAGTACAAAAATTAGCTGGGCATGGTGGAGGGCGCCTGTAATCCTAGCTACTCGGGAGGCTGAGGCAGGAGAATCTCTGAAACCCAGGAGGTGGAGGTTTTAGTAAGCGGAGATCGTGCCACTGTACTCCACCCTGGGCGACAGAGCTAGACTCTGTCTAAAAAAAAAAAAACAAAAAGAAAAAGAAAAGAAAATCTAGTCATAATATTTTTAAATCTGTTTGAAATTATCAAAGAGTTACCAAATTGTGATATCTGAATTTACAGGGCTAAGATTTAGGTGAGGAAAAAAGCCCCCCAAAAAAGTAGAAGCCAGCTTTGGGGGCAACTCTTCCCAGATAGTATATGCTGATTCAAAAAGTGTAATTGAGACATAGGATAAGTAGCCTTTTTAACAGCCTCATATAGCTGGGAGGAGAAGGGGTAAACAGGAGTTCAGGCCATGTCAAGGAGGAAGGGCCTTAGTAAACCAGCCCACATTCTTTGGGTTGGGACCCTGAAAAACTACATCTTAGGAGAAAGAGTGAGTGAACCAGAAATAGGCAGTCTCCATAGGAAGTGAAGCCAAATTTTTGGTTATCTCAATTCTTCATTGAACTAAAATAATCTCGGGTTGCTAGTTTTCTAAGTGAATCACATACAAGAAGTAAAAGTGTATTCTCTCTGGAAGAAGATAATATCAAATTATCTCTATAATTTTCCATAATTAGTATCTGGCACTCAATCAAAAACTTTGCATTGAAGAGCAAGACTTTGTGACTGAAAATCAAAAGAAATTGTGAACAAAAGAAGCACAGGGATTCAAATAATGGAGATATAAACCATGAACTTCAAACAGCTAATTATGGGATTAAATGACAAGATTGAGAATTTGTTCTGGGAAGCTGAAATTATAAAAAAGAACCAAATGGAAATTAGCAATAAAAATATAATAATCGAAATTAACGCAATAAATAAGTGTTATGCCTGGTTACACATAGCCAAAGAGAGAAATAATAAGGTAGAAGTCAATAAAATATTCAGACTAAAAGACACAGAGTCAATGGAATGGGAAACACAGACTATACAATAAGAAACCTATGGAGTATGGTCAAAATGTATAATTGGAGTTCCAAGAGATATATTTTTTTCTTGATTCATCACAAAGTTGGCATTTCAGAGCAGTGAAAAAGGGACCTCATTCAATAAATTGTCTTGGGCCAACTGGATAGTTATTCAGAACAAAAGTGAATCTCGAATCATACATTTTACCATATTCAAAAATCAGTTCTGGTCATTTCATAAAGCTAAGTCTGAAAGTGAGAAACTTCTTAAAATACTACACAGGAAAATATTTTTGTGATCTTGCAGTGGGTGAAGATTTTTTAAAGAAGAAATGAAGAAACCAACCTTTAAAGTAAAAGTTGAGTTAATAAGTTACATTAAAATTTTGAAATTCTTCTCATCAAAAGATACCTTTAAGCACATTAAAAAGAAAACCACAGAGCAGAAGAAAATCTTTTCAATGCATATAATTCAGACACTTGTATCTAGAATTAGAAAGTTTACCTGCACCTATAAGAAATTGACACAAATAACCCAATAGAATGTTTGACATGAGGTTTGAATAGGCACTTCATGAAATGACCAATAACATGAAAAAGTTCTTAACTTCATTAGTAATCAGTTAAATGCAAATGCAAACTGTAATAAGTTACCACTACACATACACCAGAATGGTTAAATTACAAAGGCTGATATTGCCAAGTATTAGAGATGTGAAACCATTAAATTTTCCATGCATTGCTGATAGGAATATATATTTCTGTAACCACTTTGTAAACCTGTTTGGCATCATCTAGTAAAGCTGAATATACACATCCTGTATCTCGGCAGTTTGATTTCTTAGTATCTACCCAAATAAAATGCAGCCAAAAGTATGTACAAGAATGTTCATAGCAGTATTATGCATAATACCCCAAAACTGGAACCAGTATAAATGTTCATCAACAATTGAGATGTTGCATATTCACACATGGAATATTATACAGCAATGAAAATGAATGAATTGCTATATGTTACAATATGAAAAAAAATCAATATAATGTTAAGTGAAAGAAGCTAAACACAAGTGAGACCATCCTCTGTGATTCTGTTCTCATAAGGTAAAAACAAATAAACAAAATACTGGTATTGGAAGTAAAATAATGGCTACCTATGAGTGAACTACCAGTACTCCTGAATTACTGATTGAGACCATCCTCTGTGATTCTGTTCTCATAAGGTAAAAACAAATAAACAAAATACTGGTATTGGAAGTAAAGTAATGGCTACCTATGAGTGAACTACCAGTACTCTTGAATTACTGATTGAGACAATCCTCTGTGATTCTTTTCTCATAAGGTAAAAACAAAACAAAAAAAGCAAGCAAAATACTGGTATTAGAAGTAAAGTAATGGCTACCTATAAGTGAAATACCAATACTTTTGAATTACTGATAATACTCTGTTTCTTGAGTTGGGTGGTGGTCACATAGTTGTGTGTTCTTTCTTATAATTCACTAGGCTGTGAACTTAAGATGTGTACAATCTTCCATATGTTTTGCTTATATAATTATAAATATATACAGATATAATTTATAGCAAATGCATATAAAAAATCTAGAATAATAGAAACCAAATTATGAATAGCTATTAATACTAGTGAGATTACAGAGAACTACCCCTTTCCATTTGTACATTTTGAAATTATATGAAATTTGTTACAGTGAACATAAATTTGATTTAAAATGGAAAAGAAAGAATAAAAAAGTAGGTCAACAATAACAAGAGACTAATAATAAACAATAGTCTTTTCACAGTAGGCAGATGAGAACTTTGTCAAGTGATTAGTATATCCTGCTAATACATACAAAGCCTGCTAGTTTAATAATCATCTAAAAGCCTTTGTTTGAAAAGAAAAAACTCTTGCTTGTAACAGAACCCCAAACTGGTTTGTGAGCTGCAATTTTCCAGCTGTCCGCAGTTCTGCCTCATTGCATGGGGATGTGCTTCATTGATTCCTAAAGCATAGCTCCAGACGAAACCAAAAATCTGTAGAGCAGAAGAGTTCTCAAATCACCTCTACAGCTGTGAAAACCAGACCTATCACAATCACCACGGTGGGAATGGTTAGATAAGGTAATATGTGTAGAAGTGTTCTGAAAAATAGGAGTTGTGGAACAAACACAAAACATTATTCGAAGTTTGATTGTGGGAGCTTTGAAGGTATGAATTTCCCTCACCATCAAAAGCCAGCATAAAGATTCCAGTGATACTAGGGAAATGGCATTTTCAGAGTCAATGGGATGGCAGTGCTACAAATGTTCTCTAACTCATAATATCCTTTACTTAGATCTCTACTGAAACCTTGTTTTATACAGCCCTCCTCCATTGCATAACTGCTTTACCCATGATAGTCCTTAGCTGTGTCATCTGGGTTTTCAGTTTATCTATGTTGTAAAATTTACGACATTCAGACAAGTGAGATACTGCTATAAAATGTTATCTTAATCTTGAGAGGGCGGTTTCCCAAAAGTGAGTTCTTTGGGACATTAGTCCTATGAATTGCTGTTTAAGTAGTTTGAAAACAGCTATAGCTACTGTACTTTTGGAAGGCGACAATGCACTTGAACAGATTACATTGTGAGGAATACTGCAGTAGATAATCTCTGTTGACCTTTTACAACCCAAAAATTACTTAGAAAAAGGGCTATTTGGTCAAATACATTCATGGAAATTTCCCAAACTTATACGACCAAAGAACCTGTTTTCCAAGTAATATTTACTAATTTAATATAGAACTAATATAACAAATATTGCATATATTATTATTTCAGAAGCCCTACTTTTAAAAACTCCAGAAAAGAAATAAATCATATGCATAGTTAAGAAACTTAACTCCAATACTTAAGCCATCATTATAGAAGGGCTTATATGCAAAAGGTTTCAATTTCTCCTTAAATATATGGGGAACTCAGTATTATGACATACAAATGTTTTGATTCAGAAATTTAAAGCTTTCTCAGTGCCTTAGTCGTTATTACCAAAATAAATTAGAATCATAAGAACATGAAATTCAAGCATGGTGGTTAAAGCAGTAATGTAGATTTGAATAGATCTACATTATCTATTCAAGCAGTAATGTAGATTTGAATAGATTTACAATATCATAAACATGACTACAAATGTAAATTTATGATATTGGACAAGTAATCTAAATTTTGTGAATTTCGATTTTCTCATCTATAAAATAGAGATAATAGTAATAGCATTTACATCATAGGATTATTAAAAAGCTTATTAACAGTACATCTACAGTGTTTAGTATAAGGCTAAATCTATATTAGAACCTTCTATTAAGGTGTCTCATTTTCATATCAAGTAAGCACGTTAGTACATAAATATTCAAATGAATTTTATCTATAAAGGATTCACCATGGCAGGCTGTCCAGTTAAGCATGTGATGCTAATATTTTCAAATGTATTTTTTGCAAGGTGAGTAAAGGGAGAAAGAGTATGCTTTCTGACTAAATATAGATAAAGTTTGTTATGATATGAGAGAGTCATTTTCCTAAAGAAATTTAACTGAATTCAATAAAAACGCTAGATATACCCCCTGTACACACAAAGCCATAGATTAATACTACAAGCTGTATGATAGTTACTTTTCAAAAATGAGTTTCCTGGAGAAGAAGAAATTCTACCTTAAAACGGTAACAGTCTAGAAATCCTGCCTGAGTTTCCAGCCAGCGGCTTGCCCTACAAATTTCAGACTTGCCAGTATCCGCAATCATATGAACCAATTCTTTAAAATCCTTCTCTCTCTTGGTCACTCTCTCTCTCTCCCTCTCACTACACACACACACACACACACACACACACAGACACGCACACACATACACATAGACACACAGATACACACAAAGTGGTTCTGTTCCTCTGATTGATACATGAGAACCCTGATTGATACATGCTGTGAGGGATACCAGGGTGAATTATGACTTTATTTTATTAGTATTTATGCCGCCTTTGCAAATAAAAGAATTTTCCAATTCCCCTTTTTTCTTGAGCACCCATTATAAACCAGACAGCTCATGAGGAACTTAGGCATACATTATCTAACTCCATCATTATAATGATCCAGCAAAAGTAAGGAGTAAATCTTCAATATTAGAAACTTCAATTTGTGAACTACTTTACAGAACATAAGACACCAAAAGAAAGGATACAAATATAGAAAAAATAAAGCAGGAGGTGAGGAAATTCATAGACATGAATGAAATAAGTAGGAAAAAAAATTACTTTGAAATTTCATTATCATTTACTCAGGAAATATTTTGAGTTATCCTGGGCTAAGCCTACTTAGCTGTTTCAGAAAAAAATTAAAAAGCTTAATTTCTATATAATGGATTAAGCAAATCTTTCCCTAATTACATGATCATCCACTACTCCATGGTATATTCATGAAAATTATTTAACAATATATACTTAAATAAGAAAAAAATATGTCTATGAGAGAAATAAAACATGAATTTAATTTCAGCTCTACTTACTAGTAACTCGAATAGGCCTCTTAGTCTCACTTTTGTTACCCATAAAATGGAAGTAAGAGTAAACACCTTACAAGGGTATTATGAAGATCAAAATACTAGTGTTTTAAAGAAATGCAAGGGAGAGGACAGCACGATGCCCTCAATAAAAGCTAAATTTCTGAAATTTTTGCAATTTTGCAAACTATAAACTCTAAATTCTTCTCAACACTAAACTTTTTTAAACTAAGCCTCTGTTGCTTTTTTAAATGAAACTTAGAAATGAAAATTACAATCATTGAAATTAAAATTTTAGTGACTGGATTAAGTAGTACATTTGAAACAGCTCAGTAACTGGAATATAAATATAATGAAATTGCCCAGAATGTAACACAGATGTATCAGGATTTTTTTTAAATGAGAGAGAGATTGAAAAACATGGAGAATAACATGGGAAGGTGTAACATACAACTAGAGCTGAAGAAAGAGAAGAGAGAAAGGATATAGAAGAGGTAATATGCTGAAAGGTAAAGACTGAGAATTTTCTAAAATTAATGAAAGACATTAAAATGCACATAAAACAAAACACAATATACTAAGCAGAATAATAGAAAGTGACACCTAAATTTATTGTATTAACATTCCATAACCTACCAAAAGTTTTTTAGGTTATATCTTTTATCTGCTAATCACAGATTAAATCCTCTATATGCTAATGACAAATTAATCTTTCTCTTATAACCAGGAAAATGAAAAATAATAAAATGTGTCATAATGATACACTTAATTGCAATTTTAAAGCATTTGGTGTTTATCTTGTAGGTGTGTACTTACGTGTGTGTGTGTGTGTGTGTGTGTGTGTGTCTGTCTGTCTGTCTGTCTCTGTATCAGGCCAATTCATTACTTGCTGGAAGTCATACCACAAAGCATTTTTGCCAGCTATTTATGTTCTTTCCTTACTTAGGTAAAGTAAATCCCATACTTTCTCAGTGGGGTTAAGGTCAAGACTCTGAGGGGAGCCACTCCTTCCTAATTAGTTCCCCAGACTCCTCTTTTTTTCCCCCCTTTAAATGGCAACAACAGTCTAGAAAAATGTTTGGAGTCATAATCCCCCTGATAAATGAATCCCCGATCAAGCAGCTGGTTTCCAGAAGGGACTCCTTGCTGTGCTGCAATTATGTTGAAGCTGAACTCCAGTAGTTCAGGTCACAGCTGAAGTACTGAAGGGAAAAATACCTATCTCAGAGCTCCACTGTATGAAACACTAAGCTACAACACTCCTGCTTCTCTTCTCCACAGCCCTCACCCAAAGATCAATATTCTTGTTAGTTAATGAGAAAAATACTTAATGATGTGAATGCACGTGCAGGTCCTTGACTGGTGACCCAGGCAGGGGAGACCCATGCCTTCAGAATGTACTGGCAATTTAAAACCCATCCAAGAACTCTTGAAAATGATTTTCTATTTATTAGGTAATGCACTTGATTTTTCAGTTACTAAATAGTTATCTATTAACAGTGAAGCCATATTAGTTGAGATTTTGCAGGTAAAATCGTTATAAAGAAAAATATTTATAAATGCAAAGTTATATATTATACTAAGAGTTAGGAAAGGCCACATCTTAAATACTAGAAATGACGTCCCTTTAAAACACACACACAGAGGAACATGTACAGAATTTTTCACCTGAGCACTACCTGATTGTATAGATTTTTAAGATATCTTTTCATAATTCTTATAGATTTATTTTCCCTCCCTGATTCTGCTAGGATAATAAAAATGTTCTGTTCATGTTCCATATGAAGGTTCAGTCCTTCATCATTTGATACTGTCAATAATATTATGTCAAATATGAAGTTGATTTGTGTTTATGCCGAGACAATGTTAACTTCTCTACTCTCAGTACTTCTAACTAAACATACCCTTCCATGAGATCACTATGCATTCTCCTTTACCTTTTTTTTTTTTAAGACAGAATTTCACTCTGTCACCCAGGCTACATTACAGTGGCACTATCTCAGCTCACTGCAACCTCCGCCTCCCGGGTTCAAGTGATTCTCCTGCCTTA
This sequence comes from Cheracebus regulus, assembly GCA_963574635.1. NCBI lineage: Eukaryota > Metazoa > Chordata > Mammalia > Primates > Pitheciidae > Cheracebus > Cheracebus regulus. The sequence continues at coordinate 12,975 of CAUYQU010013189.1, read as the reverse complement.
GCCTCGTGAGTAGCTGGGACTACAGGCACAGGCCACCACTCCTGGCTAATTTTTTGTATTTTAAGTAGAGACGGGGTTTCACCATGTTAGCCAGGATGGTCTCAATCTCCTGACCTCGTGATCTGCCCATTTCGGCCTCTCAAAGTGCTGGGATTACAGGCGTGACCCACTGCGCCAGGCCTCCTTCTTTACCTTAATATCAGAAAAAATAATTCAAATCTTTTCAGAAAAACAAAAAATGAGATGTTTTAAAAGACAACGAGACACTAAGCTATGGGACTCCTGCTTCTTATTGTATGAAATGAGGTGACAATCACCCGTATGCAAAATTAAAGGATGAGAGACTGTAGAGGAGGTTTATACCATATAAAATAGAAAAAGAATCAATAATCAGAATAAAGAATTGCCTACTTCACTAGGCTTTCCTAAGGCTGCCACAACAAATAACACAAATTTAGTGGCTTAAAACAACAAAAATGTATTCTCTTACAGTTCTGGAGGTAATAAGTCCAAAATCAAACTGTCAATAAAGCCACACTCCCTCTGAAGCCTCTGGGGAAAGCACTCCTTGGCTTGTGGCTGCATAATTCCAATCTCTGTCTCCATCTTCATTTGAACTTCTCCTTCATCTATCCATATGTTCTTCCTTTGTACGTCTCTTGGAAGGACACTTGTTGGATTTACAGCCCACCCAGATTATATAGGATGATCTCATCTTGAGATTCTTAATGAATCACTTCTGCAAAATGCATTTTCAAATAAGATCACATTCATAGGGTCCAGAGGTTAGAATATGAATATACTTTTGTGGGGTTGGTTCCTAATTTGATACAATATGCCTATCAGGTTTTAGTTAAAATAGCTCTATAAGCTTTTAATTTGAGGCAGTCTCCTCTACTATGAACATATAAGATGAAATAAAGTATAAAAAGAATTCAAGATGTAAATCATAGTGAATCAGAAGATTAAAGCAGAAAATAAAACAGCAACTATTGGTGTAATGACTTCAGGTCTTGAAAAGACAAACGAATTTAACTCAATATTACAGGGACCTGTAATACCTATAGAACAGTACAGTATAAATGGTGGGCATCTTTGTATCATCTCACTATCAGAAGGAAAATTGTCAACATTAAAAAATTTTCTTTCTAATCCTAGTTTTAAATAAATGCTAAATGTTATCAAATATTTTTTTCATTGAGGATTTTCCCTGTTAATGTTCTTTAGTACATTGCATTAATAAGTTCTGAGTTAATTCTATCTGTTCATTAAAAAAAAATTAGAGACCTAAATGAATTCAAGAAAAGTCTTCATTCACTCGTGATTTTTTAAAAATAATAACTTCTTGAAAATGAAGAATAGAAGAAAACTTCCTTAATCTGATTTTTAAAAAGAACTCTCAAAAGCCTCTGTAAACATCACACTAAATGGAAAAACTTTTGAAGCATTTCTATCTTGTGAATAAACATGCAAGTTTCCTTGCTATTATCTTCTGTATTCACCTCCATATGGGGAAGAAATATTGCAAAGGAAAAGACAAAACTGCTTCTGTGATATGATCACCTAGATAGAAAAAACAAGCAAATCTCATAATAAACTCATAGACCTAAAAAGAGTTCATAAAAATAGCTGGATACAAGATCAACGTACAAAAATTAATGATGTTTATAAACACCAGTTACACCAGCTAAATCAACCATAAAGTATAAAGAAAAAAGATATCATTCACAAACATGAAAACTGTAGGTAATGAAAAACAAAGATGTTCAAAAACATTATAGACATAGCTGGGCATGGTGGCACATGCCTGTAGTCCCAGCTACTTGGGAGGCTGAGGCAGGAGAATTATTTGAACCCAGGAGTTTTTTGAACCAAGGAGGATTATTTGAACCCAAGGTTGCAGTAAACTATGATTGCACCTCTGCACTCCAGCCTGAACAACAGGACAAGACATCATCATAAAAACAAAACAGGACAAGACCTCGTCATAAAAACAAAACAAAAAACAAACAAACCTTTAAGAAGAAACTATAACATATCATTGAAGAAATAGATGAAGATATATATTATATTCGTAGACAAAAAGACTCGATATGTCTTAAAAGTTGTTATGGTAAAATAGTCTCAATTTATATAAAATCACACAAATTCAATTACAATTAAGACTGTTATGTTGTTTTAATGTGACACTGACAGGATGATCCTAAACTTTGGTTGTCAAATAATTTTGAAAAAGGTGAAGAAGGCCTGCAGACAGTGTAGAGGTGAAGGCACCAGTAAAACAGAGTATAAACCCAGACAGACTCAGACATACATGATAATTTAGTATTTCAATTCAGTGAGGAAAGGATAAAGCATTTAGTAAATGGTGCTTGGACTAATGGATATTTATAGGGAAAAACAAATAAATTTCCTATCTCATAGTATGAATACAAATATTTTACAATCCCAGCTACTTGGGAGGCTGAGGCAGGAGAATCACTTGAACTCAGGAGGCGGAGGTTGATGTGAACCTAGGTCACGCCACTGCACTCCAGCCTGGGCAACAAGAGTGAAACTCTGTTTCCAAAAAAAAAAAAAAGAAAAGAAAAATGGGCAGTTCAGACACAGATATCTTCAATCATCACATGGAGATAAAGCACTGTAAATGACAATTAGCTGAAACCATAAACAGATCTAAAATGACAAATATAATGAAATTATTAACACAGGCAATAAAGAAATCATGCTTATTGTGTTTTTAAATAAAAGACAAGCTTGAATATATTTGTAAGGAAGAAGAATTTATTAAAAAGCAAATAGCAGATTTTAAAAATCAAATAGTATTTCTTAACATGAAAATTAAAATAATTGAGATTAGAAACACAAGCCTAGGCAACAAGCAAGACACTGTCTCTACAAAAATTTTGAAAATTATCCAGGTGAGGTGGTACATACCTGTAATCTCAGCTACTCATGAGGCTGAAATGGGAGGATCACTTGAATCCAGGAGTTTGAAGTTACAGTGAGCCATGATCACACTACTGCACTTCAGCTTGGGCAACAGAGCACAGAGCAAGACCTTCTCTTAAAAAAAAAAAAAAAAAAAAAAAAAAACAGCACACACACAACAGAATTAACACAAATGAAAAAAGAATTTGTGAATTAGAAGATGATCTGTATAACAGTATCCAGAATGGAGCACAAAAATAAAAGAGAAGAAAAAACATGAAATAAATGTTGAAAGACATGTAGAATAAAGTGACTAACAAATACTCAGTCTTAGTTACATAACACAGTGAAAGAAAAATAGTGGCAATGCAATATTTGTAGAGATAAGGGGTGAGAGTTTTTCAAAAATTAATGAAAGACATTCATTCACTTATTCAGTAATCACATTGAATCTCAAACAAGCAAAATTTTCAAAAATTCAGGTAGGGCACCATGGCTCATGTCAGTCGACTGAACACTTTGGGACGCTGAAGCAGGAGGGTCCCTTGAAGTCAGGAGACAGGAAGGTCATTTGAGACCAAGAAGTTGAGGCTGAGGCTAGCCATGATTGCACCACTGCACACCAGACTGGGAAACCCTGTCTCCGAAGAAAAAAATAAAATCTGAGAAATCTACACCCAAGCACATCCTATGAAAATGCAGAACCTCAAAGTCAGAGAGGGCCTTAAAGTTGGATTAGTATTATAGATGTGGCATACTAACCCTTGACATCTCAACAGCCACAGTGAAATTCAGACTCAGAAATGGGATCTATAATATTCTAGATTTCTGTAAACAGATAAAATGTTATGCAAGAATGGAGATAAAGATATTTTCAGGTTCCTAAAAAATTATTAACCACCATTAGACTCACTCGAATATTTGTAGTGCAAATAGAATTTTTACATCAAATAAAAAACTAAAAAAAAAGACTCACTTGTACCCAGAACATATGACATATATCCATAAGCAAATGAGCAATAGATTTAGAATAGGTACTTCAAAACAGGAGAAATTCAAATCATCAGTAAACATACACAGTTTATTAATCTTCTTATAAATCAAGTCAATGTGATTTAAAATAGCAGTTACCACTTTATAACTAGCAGATGGGAAAAAATTTAAAAGTCTAACAATACCAAATCATGAAGAGGATGTAGAGTAACAGGAGCTATCATATACTACTGATGGGAATGCAAACCAATACAACTAACTCAGATAATAGTTCAGCATTTTATAATAATGTTAAAAACCCATTTATATTCTTCTCCAAATTACAAATTATGAAGGACATGGTCACTCTTTTCCAAAGATCCTATCAGTTATAAAACGCAACCGTGTTAATTTTCTTTCAATGCATAACAAGTGACCACAAACTTTATGCTCACTGTTCTGTTGGCCAGAAGTCTTTGCACGATATAACTGGATTCTACACTCAAGGTGTCACAAGACTAAAATCAAGGTGATAGCTAGGCTACCTTCCCATCTGGAGCCTAGTGTCCAAGTTCCTGTGACTGTGGCAAGCTTCAGTTCCTTGCACATGTAGAACTGAAGTTTTCATTCTCTTGCTGGCTGGCAGCCAGGGGCAACTTTCCCTTCTGCTTCCTTAACCCTGTGGCTCTCTCCATCTTTAAAGCCAACAAGAGAATCTTTGTGTTGAATACCTCTCATGTTTCTAGTATCTTTCACTAGGAAAAGCACAGTCCCTTTTAAGGATTCAGCTGATTAGGTTAGGTCTACAAAGAATAATCTGTTCTTAAAGTCAACTGAACCTTAGAACAGAGTCAAATCCTGGGAGTGACTATCTCATCATAGTCATATGCAAGGTGTATAAACTAGGGTGTGGGGATATTGAGAGCCATCTTAAAATTTTAGTTTCACACTAATTTTCCCAATTGTTTAGAATTAAAATAGGGTATTGAGTTTTCTACTCTTTTAAATTTTTATTTGACCTTATTTTATGGACTAGATACTTTGCTAGGTGATACACATAGCTTAAAGTCTTAACAACTTTATGAAATAAATATTATCCCCATTTTATAGCAGAGAATAGTGAATTTTAGGTTGACAATGAGACTTGTCTAAGGTTGCCCAGATAAAAATGGCAAAGCAAAGATTCAAACCAAGTCCTATCTATCTTCAGAGTCCTCCTTAACCATCCTGCTAAACTCTCTCTGCCCAGTTTTCCTGTATGCAGTCTATCAAGAACAAATTCTCTTAGCTTCCAGCTGGCTGTGCAAACTGGAATCTGTTCTCACAACAAACTCTTATTTTTCTCTATCTTTCATTGTCAAAAATTCTCTTTTTGTCATTTGTCCTTGAGTTTGTAGACTTCCCTTCACATCTCTCCTACTGACCATTTTAATTAAATAATTACATCTCTGAATCACAGCCTTCTAAACTGCAGTGTCTAAGTGTGATCATTTTTAATAGCAAATTGACATTATTTATATTTTTATGTAAAATCCCAAAATATAGATGATATGGTTTGATTGTGTCCCCAAAAAGCATATGTTGGAAGCTTAATCCCCAGTGCAACAGTGTTGGGAGGTGGAGCTTAATAGGAGTGTTTAGGTCATGAGGGCTATACTCTCATGAAAGGATTCATGCCTGATATAGTTTGGATATTTGTCCTCATTCAAATCTCGTGTTGAATTGTAATCCACAATTTTGGAGGTGGGGCCTGGTGGTAGGAGTTTGGATCATGGGGGTGGATCTCTCATGAATGACTTGGGCCATCCCCTTGGTGATAAGTGAGCTCTCGCTCAGTTCACACAAGACCTGGTCATTTAAAAAGGTGTGGCAACTCTGACCCAACTCTCTGCTCTTGCTTTTACCATGTGAACTGCAAGCTTCTGTTCACCTTCTGCCATGAGTAAAAGCTTCCTGAGGGCTCCCTAGAAGCAGATTCCAGCACTGTGCTTCCTGGATACCCTACAGAACGGTGAGCCAATTAAACCACATTTCTTTTTTTTTTTTTTTTTTTTTTTTTTTAATTTGAGATGAAGTCTTGCCCTGTTGCCCAGGCTGGAGTGCAATGGTGTGATTTCAGCTCACTGCAACCTCTGCCTCTCGGGTTCAAATGATTCTCCTGCCTCAGCCTCCCAAGTAGCTTGGATTACAGGCACCCACCATCACATCCAGCTATTTTTTTGCATGTTCAGTAGAGACGGGGTTTCACCATGTTGGCCAGGCTGGTCTTGAACTCCTGACCTTGTAATCTGCCTGCCTCAGCCTCCCAAAGTGCTGGGATTGCAAGCATGAACCATCACGCCTGGCCTAAACCACGTTTCTTATAAATTACCTACTCTCAGGTATTACTTTATAGCAATGCTAGAACAGCCTAATACAGGAAATTAGTACCAGGAGTGGGGCATTGCTATAAAGATACCTGAAAACGTGTAAATAGCTTTGGAACTGGGTAGTGGGTAGACATTAGAAGAGCTTGGAGGGTACAGAAGAAGATAGGAAGTTGAGGGAAAGTTTGAAAGTTCTTAGAGACTGGTTAAGTGGTTGTGACCAAAATGCTGGTAGTGATATGAACAGTGAAGGCCAGGCTGATGAAGCCTCAAATGGAAATGTGGAACCTATTGGGAACTGGAGCAAAGGTCACTCATGTTATGCCTTAGCAAATAACTTGGCTGAATTGTGCCCTGGCCCTAAGGTTCTGTGGAAGTCTGAACTTCAGAGTGATGATTTAGGGTATCTTGCAGAAAAAAAATTAAATTCAAAGTAGAAAAGCATTCAAGATGTATCCTGGCTCTTTCTAACAACCTATGCTCAGGTGCAGGAGCAAAGAAATGACTTAAAGTGGGAACGTATACAACGGGAAGCAGAGCATAAAAGTTTGCAGAATTTGTAGCCTAGCCTTGTGGCAAAGAAAGTAAAAGCTTCCTTGGGAGAGAGATTCAAGCAGGATGTGGAGCAACCATTGGCTAGAAATATTTACGTAACTAAAAAGGAGCCAAGTGCTAATGGCCAAGACAATGGAAAAAGGCCTCAAAAGCATTTCAGAGATCTTTTCAGCAGCCCCTCTCATTACAGGCCCTGAGGCCTATGAGGACTGAATGATTTCCTGAGCTAGGCCTAGGGCCCCCTGCCCTCTCCAGGCTTGAGACAATGTTCCCTACATCCTGGCTGCTCTAGCTCCAGCTCCAAAAGTTTGAGACCAGCCTGGGCAACATAGCGAGACTCCTATCTCTTAAAAAAAAATTCAAAAAAAAAAATTAGCTGGTACATACCTGTAGGCCCAGCTACTTGGGAGGCTGATGCAAGAGGGTCAAGTGGGAGGATTGCTTGAGCCCAGGAATTTGAGGCTGCAGTGAGCTATGTTCATGCCACTGCATTCCACCCTGGGAGACAGAGCAAGACCCTGTCTCTAAAATAAATAATAAAAAAGATAAACATTTGGCTACTTAATAATGAAACATATATTTACATGCAATTTGTGATAGGTTAAATTGCATCCTCCACAAAGATGTGTTGACACCCTAATCTCTAGTACCTGTGAATATTTGAAAATGAGATCCTTGCTGAAGATGGAGTTAAGATGAAGTCATGAGGGTAGGCCTTTCATTTTAGATAACCAGTGTCTTTATCAAAAGAGGAGAGAGAACACCATGTGAAAGAAAACATAGACACACAGAAAGAGAACAGTCATTAGAATCACAGGGAAAGATTGGAGTTATGCCGCCACATGCCAAGGAATGCTGGGAGGTATTAGAAGCTGGAATAGGCAAGGCAGGATTCTCTCCTATAGCCTTCAGAAGGATTATGACTCTATTAACTTGATTTTGTATTTCTCACCTCCAGACCTGTGAGACAACAAATTTCCATTGGTTTAAGTCACTTAGTTTGTAGTACTTTGTTAAAGCAACCCAAGGAAACTAAAACACCATCCCTTCATTTTTTAAAATAAATACTGTATATACCATTCTACGCTTTATTTTTCACTTATATGTCCTCATATTTAATTAAAATAAAATATAAATTTTGCTTTACTTCTTTTTATTCTTTTTTCTTGTTTTGTTTTAGAGTCTCACTCTGTCACCAGGCAGGAGTGCAGTGAGTGATCTCAGCTCACTACAATCTCTGCTTCCCGGGCTCAAGCGTTTCTCCTGCCTCAGCCTCCCAAGTAGCTGGGACTACAGGCATTGCCACCATGCCAGCTAATTTTTGTATTTTTAGTACAGATGAGGCTTCACCATGTTGGCTAGGATGGTCTTGATCTCCTGACCTCATGATCTGCCCATCTCAGCCTCTCAAAGTTGCTGGGATTACAGGCATGAGCCACCGTGCCAGACACTGCAGTGAATGCATGCTTTACTTCTTACCCTTTCTTCATCTGAAGACATTAATATTTTTATCAACTCATTTTTTGAATACTTTTGACCTGACCTGACATACACTGGATTTTTGTTTCCATATCCAGTTATTTTCTTTATTGGTCTCTATAAGATTATGCTAATGGTTTTCTCTTGGCATTTTTCTTCTTCCTATTTTGATAATCATTACTGAAATTTGTATGGTAGCAAGTAACAAAATCAAGTTATTTCCCTGGCCCACTCTGGATAAATCCTCATTATTCATTTCCATTGCATACATTTCAACTAAGCCAATTCTACATTTTCTTTATATAGTACCAATACCCTTAGTTTAAGATCCTTATTAAACCAATAGTATATGCTGCGCTCAGTGGCTCACACCTGTAATCCCAGCACTTTAGAGAGACCAAGGTGGGAGGATCACTTGAGGCCAGGAGTTTGATACCAGCCTGGGCAACATAGCAAGACCCCATCTCTACAAAAATTTTAAAAATTAGGCATGATTGTACACATCTGTAGTCCCAGCTACTCAGGAGACCAAGACAGAAGGCTCACTTGATCCCAGGAGTTTGAGGTTACAGGGAGTCATTATCATGTAACTGCACTCAGGCCTAGACAACAGAGTGAGACCCTGTCTCTTAAAAAAAAAAATAGACTTAGTAATTTGTCACCAGGCTACAGGAGTGTCCTACAAAACCGAAGGACAAGAATAGAGCTAAGCCTCACAAGAGACTTTAAGCAGGACCCAGATATCCATAAGGAAGCCTGAGAGTATTTTATCTCTCATATTAATTTTTCTTCATGTAATTTATTCCACTGTCTCTATTCAGCTTGGTATCCCCTTAGCCATGCCTCAGCTCCCAGATTTACAACACTTTTAACTCCAGTTGCTGCTTTAATGCATTGTCTGTCTCTGAGTGAATCTCAATTCCAAATTACTGACGGAAAGAATCTGACTGACTCAGTTTGGCTCAGGGGTTCATTCAGGGTCAAATCAACTTCATCTGGGGACAGGGTTACTAGATAGGGTTCTGTGTAGGAGACAACAGTGGTCTTAGGAGTGATGGCAATATGGTTTAAATTGCACACTTCATGGGGAACAAATCTTTTTTTATTTTTTTGAGAGAAAGAGTCTTCCTCTGACACCCAGGAAGGCTGGAGTGCAGTGGCATGATCTCGGCTCACTAAAAACTCTGCCTCCTGGATTCAAGCGATTCTCCTGCCTCAGCCCCCACCAAATAGCTGGGACTACAGGCACCCACCATTGTACCTGGCTAATTTTTGTATTTTTAGTAGAGATGGGCTTTCATCACATTGGCCAGGCTGGTCTCAAACTCCTGACCTCAGATGATCCTCCACCTCAGCCTTCCAAAGTGTGGGGATTACAGGTGTAAATCACCACACCTGGACACAAATCTTCTTTTACACTATCTCATCCTTCAAAAGTTGTTTGAGCTTCCATTCTAATGTAGATCTCTCTGTTTGGTCTTGTTTTTCCATGCAGCAGCCAACTACCCTGTCTTCCTTTTCTTTCTTTCTCATTTCTCCTAAAACTTTAGTTTCCTCTGTCTCTATCCTAAATGTTCTCCCTCTCTATGTTTTTGGTGCCAACTCATCTGCATATTAGGGTTCAGTGTGTGTGTATGGGGTGGGGGTGTAGGATGGGAAAGCATCACATTTATTACTGTATTGTTCCTAAATATAGTACTATACCTAAAAGGTATGCTGGTGAACAAAATTTCTCCATCTCTTCACTTATTCATCTTTGATGTTTATCCTCTCTCAAAAGTGATTTGGTCCAGGCACGGTGGCTCACGCCTGTAATCCCAGCACTTTGGGAGGCCAAGGTGGGTGGGTCACCTTGAGGTCAGGAGTTCAAGACCAGCCTGGGCAACATGGTGAAACCCCATCTCCACTAAAAATACAAAAATTAGCTGGGCATAGTGGCGTGTGCCTATAGTCCCAGCTACTCAGGAAGCTGAGTCAAGAGAATCGCTTGAACCCAGGAGGCAGATGTTGCAGTGAGCCGAGATTACACCATTGCACTCCAGCCTGGGCAACAAACTGAGACTCTGTCTCAAAAAAAAAATAAATAAATAAAAGTGATTTGAAGCAGCTTCCCTCATCTCTACATATCCTTTTCATTCTTTCTTACCTTTCTGCACCTTTTCTCCCAATATTGGCTAAGTCAATGCTTAGCCTTAATTGTGGCTCTAAAATGTACAGGAATTATTCATTTCATTGACATCACCAATTCTAAAAATCATTTCTTTTTTTGCCTCTGAACTTCCAATTCTCATTCAGAAAGGTCTATGGGAAGCCATCTGGTGTCTTGAATTGAGTTCTCTAGTTTAAGAGACCAAAATATGCCACCCCAAACATGCATCTTTAGCATAATTATTTTGAGTTGATTATTTTGACAACAGCATAGACAGGAAAAGCTTTCAAAACAGAGTGTAAGTTACCTTTTTGTAAAGAAAATTATCATTTGTAAGGGTGTCACCCTCTGTACCAGGAGGAGAAGGATGACTCTAAATCCATAAGAGATTCTTTTCCATTAGAGAAGGCACCGATTTAAATCTGCATTACAAACCATAACCCAGTTTAACATACTTTTCCTGGTCATCTTCCCATAATGTGCCTCCCCACACCCTTCTTCCTTTGTTCTAGCTGAAGATAGTATATAAGCTCAAATTTTAGCTGCCTCTTTTAGTTACTCATCCCTGAGTTTCTCCCATGTATATCTGGAATATACATGTTAATATATTTCTGCTTCTTTTCTTCTTGTTACTCTGCCTTTTGTTTTAGAGGGCCCAGCCAATAACCTAGAAAGGTAGAAAAAAAATTTTTTTTTCTCTTCTACACTGGAAATAGACTCTGAGCCAGATAATCATTTACAGAAGTTTTATTAGCAAGTGCTCCTGTGAGGTGTTCTGGTAAGAAAATTCGGATTGGGCAGAGTGTCCCTGAATATAGTTGTAGCTGAGGCCTCAGCCCACCTACAAGGTGCTCTGGAGCTGGAGTGGCTCTTCAGAGTTGTTCCAAATAGAAATGAGGGAGCCAGGTCTTTGTATTCTTGCATCAGTGAATCATTTGTCGTGGGACAGCCTCTGGAAGGAAGCACAACCTTGGCCAAAGCAGTGCCCTGCAGCCGTGGACAATTCTCGGTTAGGGGTGCACCTGTGAGCTATTGAAAGCTGATGCCCCAACCTCTGAGGATGAGGACAATTTACAATGAAGAAAGAGTATGGGCAGAACACCAGAGTGGCCACTATACATGATATCAAACAGAAAGTCCAGTAAACTAAACGTTGAGAGATCTGGGCTTTGGTCCTGGCTTTGCCAAAACTGTGTATCCTTAGATAAATCACTGTATCTTTATCGACACTGTTTGCCTCAATCACAAAACAAGATTACTACAGAACAGTCTACAGGTGTTTATTCCAGAGAAATAATACCACAAATACATAAAAAGGGGCATGCAAGTGACATGGTTATAATAATGAAATATTCAGCAATTTGAGGGGTTGCTTAATAGTATGGACTTACATGCCCCAATTTAAAAGAATTAGATATAGCTATATGTACTAATTATAGAAAGTGCTTTCAGTAATACTACAACACACAAAAAAGCAACTTGCATAAAAGGTATGGTATGATTCCATTTATGTGTAAAGTAAATCACACATAACTGTGTACAAAAATGTATTTGTGTCTGGAAAGACAAAAACCAAAGAAACCTGTCTAAGATTGGGACAGAAGACCAGGCGCAGTGGCTCACACCTGTAATCCCAGTACCTTGGGAGGCCGAGGTGGGCGGATCACAAGGTCAGGAGTTCAAGACCAGCCTGGCCAACATGGTGAAACCACGTCTCTACTAAAATTACAAAAATTAGCCAGGTTTGGTGGCATATACCTGTAGTTCCAGCTACTTGAGAGGCTGAGGCAGGAGAATCGCTTGAACCCAGGAGGCGGAGGTTGCAGTGGGCTGAGATCACACTACTGCACTCCATCTTAGCCACACAGTGAAACTCTGCCTCGAATTAAAAAAAAAAAAAAACAGACTGGGACAGAAAGTAGGGCAGGGGAGAAGAAAGTGTACTACTTTATCTTATATAGCTTAGGATTTTTTAATAGCCATATATTACTTATGTAATTTGAGAGAAAAAGAATTAATATTAAGCAAATTAAAGTATGGTTGCAAAATGTGAAATCCGAAAGTTCGGCTCTGAAATTCCATGAATTTAAGGACCATTACTCTATTTTATCTCCACCTCTCTCTCTTCCACAGTGGTCCGCCAAAATATTAGCAGTCCTTACAAGACAAGGGGTTGACCTTGGCAGCCAATTCAACCAGAAGTGATGGGGGAAGGTGAGAAACCAGATATAGAAATATTCTCAAAAGTGGCCGCGTGCAGCAGCTCAACACCTGTAATCCCAGCAGTTTGGGAGGCCATCAGGCCGATTGCTCGCGCTCAGGAGTTCAAGACCAGTCTTAGCAATGTGACGAAACCCTGTCTCTACAAAAGATATAAAAAGTTAACTGGGGAGAGATCCAAGATGGCCGCGTAGCAGCAGCTCAGGATTGTAGCTCCCAGTGAAAGCGCAGAGAGTGAGTGGATGCCGCAATTGCAGACGAATTTTTGATGCCCACAGACTGGGAGATTCCCGGAGAAGGAGC